>WSFP011507709.1:0-13324 GCA_009831015.1 Picea engelmannii | reverse complement strand
ACCCATGCCGTATGCATGGGTACCCTGGACTTTTCCAGGGGCCCTAGGCTTATCTAGGGGCTTTGACTGCTTGGTCATAGACCAAGAATCAACCCATGCCGTATGCATGGGTACCCTGGACTTTTCCAGGGGCCCTAGGCTTAGCTAGGGGCTTTAACTGCTTGGTCATGGACCAAGAACCCCAGTCATATACCGGGGTCCCTCTCAGGGGTCTTAACTGCTTGGTACCAGACCGAGAACCCCAGTCATCTACTGGGGGCCCTCTCAGGGGTCTTAACTGCTTGGTTATTCACCAAGAACCCCAGTCGTATACTGGGGGCCCTCTCAGGGGTCGTTTCCACCATGGTACTAGATCGTGGATCAACCTATGCCTGAGGCATGGGTACCCTAGACATTTCCAGGGGCCCTAGACATATCTAGGGGCTTTAGCTACTTAGTCTCAGACTAAGAACCCCAGTCAGATATTGGGGGCCCTAAGAAGGGTCTTTTGCCATGGCACTGACTGTTTGGTCCCAGACCAAATACCCTAGGAGTGCACTGGGGGCCCTAGATCTCGTCTAGGGTCTTAGCCATCCTCTAGGAGAATGGCTCTCGCAGTTGCTTATAAATTTAACACATGGACTTGGGAAATTAGGAATCACATTGTTAAGAAATAGAACACAGAAACAAAGCTAGTGATATGACGAAAAAGGCCTCAATCCATCTTGTTTAATTATTCACACCAAAGTTACAAATATATAGTACAATGGGTGATGCCACCTCATAAAGAGAGTTTCTCTAGATCCTAACACCTTGCATGGTGACTAGGGTAGGAAATCTTAACTAACTCACACAATCATCATTTGAAGATAAATTACTAATATCCTATATGAATAATACAATTAAAGGTGAAATGAAGACTCAGTGATTGGTAAGGTAAAGCATAAGCTAACATTCCCCCCCTCCATCACAAGTCTATATCTTTGTATCAACGAAACAATAAATACCAATGCAAAAGTTGATATGTTGGATCTTTCAGAAGCCTTTAGTCTTAGCTTCAATGGAAAATATGCCTAAAAAACCATCAAAACTAGATGCTAGATGGTTCATGTGGGATGAACTAGAAAAGATTTGAAATTTAGAAGTGGACAGTTGCCAATGTCTGAACATTTCAAAGTTAGTTGACATTCTGATCTTTTGACAAGTAATTTAGCTAGAAGAGGTTGGTGTCTTCTACTAATTGGTGAACATGTAGTATCAACACTTTACAATCAGTGAATTATTGAACTTCTCTCTAAATCCGGTGGTTTGGGATGACCACTAACCATTTTTAACACTTCTAGATGTCGAACAACATCCCAATGTATCCCAAATGGATAATATAGAGTTAAATGAGAGGAGTCCAAATTCCATGTTGGATCTTCCTGAATGCTAATTTGATGATGATTTAAAGTTTCAAATTCCATGTTGAAGCTTCCCTAATTTGATTGTAGACCAATTGTTTGATTAAAGTGATGAAATCTTTGCAACATTCTTGTTGGTGTTGATGCCACCCATTTGGCGTTTTCTATGCTTAACATCTACAAATTGTTGTTTGTTTGTTGTTGTAGAAACTTTAAGCCTGACAACCATCATTAATTCCCCCCTTTGTTAGCTGAAAGGAGAGACAACATGGGTTTTCATGTGGGTTACCCTTAACCAATTCATCACTGTGTTTGGTGGTTTTTGGTTTACCACTAACCATGTTCACTTGATTTGTGCACTTCCCCCCTTAAGGTGCATGAGAGTGAAGACCTTTTACTGCAATATATGTCTTTACTTGAGATTGAATTCTTCAATAAGACTGAAATATTAGTCTGGTTGTTGATGTTCATTGCCAAGGATCGATCCACTCATAGTGAATCTTTAATCTTGCAGGTTTGTTTCGCTTGGAGCATTTGTCTGTTGAATGACTCTTCTTGCCACAATGTTGACAAGGATGGAGATCAAAACTTTGATCTTCCATATGACCAACTCGATTACATCATCTACAAGTAATATGATTCATGTCTCTGCCTCTTCCAGATGGATAATTCCAATTTGGAGGTCTCTCCAATTGACTTCTTCTAAAATTGTTTGATCCTTATTGAAAATTATTGCTTCATCTTCCATAATTGTGCCCACAACCACAACCTCTATAAGAAGATTGATTTTGATTGCCACGTCCTCTATAATTGACTGGAGTACTAATATTGGTCAAGATCGAGCACTCAACAATCATATTGTTCAATAGTATTTCATATGTTATGTAGAACAATATTAATATTAGGTGTCTTTTTTAGAGTTTATACTAGCATAAACTTTTTGAAATCCTTTGCGAAGGATGATTTTGATCTTTCTATAACCGACACATACTGCATGCTAATTATGTTGGTTTTTGTTGAGAGAAAACATTATTTTTATATTATTATGTTGTTTGGCTTGGTTACGACCTATTTCTAATACAAATATTGCTCGTTTTGTTTTGTTTTTTTAAAGAAAAAGAAAAAAATTGAGAAAGTAAAAGCTTCATGGCACAGTATAAAAAATGAAATGAATTCTTAATCAATTTAGAATAAATTATTGGTGAATAATAATAATGATAAAATATTGCCATGTAAGAGGTTTGATTTAATGGATGTCTTAGATGAAATAATTATCAATCATTTTAAAGAATAGGTTGGTTGAATAAATGGAAGCCTAATGGTAAAGCTAAAATTATAAATTAAGCAATTTGAATTTGATAAATAAAGGATTAATGTTGGATTAAAGAGTGTGAAATCAAAGGGTATAATAATTAAATATGAATAATAATTAAATATGAGAGTTAATTATCAATTAAATAATATTATAGAAAATTAAAATAATAGTTTAGAAGATAAAAGAGAAGGCTTGGACCAATGGAAATTTAGAAGTGATAAAATAAAAAGTAAATAATTAATAATAATAAAAAATTGATAAAGGAAGACTATAGAGAAGAAATAATAGATAAAGGATAAAATAATGATAAATGAGGAATAATCACTAGAAATTAGAATTAATTACCAATTAAATATTTTTAGAAAATAGGAAAGAAGGGGGTAGAGGGGAATGGTGATTTAGCGATAACCACAAGGATACAAGGAGTAAGGAAACAAGCTTAAAGATGAAAATGATGGATGATGAGCTGCTAACACTCATTGAGTTTGTAACTATCTTCACAATTAAAATTGTTGGGTTGTTTTCAAGTTCTAGGGCTTCCCTAATGATTCACAATGAGTAATGGGGAGCTGACACTAAGACTTTTGTGTGATTAAAGAAAATGGTGTGCTTGTTGTCATGGGAATGCTTTGCGATAGTGGATTTTGTAAGGTAGTTATAAACTAATAGGTTAATCGATAAATAAACTAATAAAATTGATGAATATTAACAAGGAAAATTTGAGGAAGAGCTACAAGACATAGACTAAAGAATGGAATGGATTATTGATAAAATAAGAATGAAATATTGATGAATAATAATAATGATAAAATAAGAATGAAATATTGATGAATAATAATAATGATAGAATATTTCCATATAAGAGGTTTGGTCAAATGGATGAATCGTCTCGACTAGAACACCTTAAGAGAGAAGTAACAAGGTGGATTGGATCAAGACATCAAGTGAGAACTTTGAGGATCATAAGTTCACCCATGTATAAAGAATGTATAACTAGCTCACTGCATGGTTAGCCAACACAGCCATTACTTGTAAGAATTCCCAAGTCATTTGGCTTGACAAAGCCATCCCTAAGGAAAAGGATGACTAGAAAAAGGCTTTGGAAAAGTGTAATGCTTTTGGAATCCAAGGTGGACCCCTCAGATCATGAAAACATTTACAACATGGGATTACATATGAACTTCAATTCACCATCCCCTCTCATAAACTAGGCACCTTTTAAACCCATTCTCCCATCTATGGATGTCCATACAAAATTCAATGGCACAATCTATTTGACACAATGTCCCATCCTCACGGAAAAATAAATACCACTTCCTTTACAAATTTAGGTATATCACTCACCCAACTTCCTTTGTTCATTATGCTAAATTACCTATTTCTATTCCATTGTTTGTTCATTCAACTTTCTCTTCCCTTTGTTTTTGTGACATCTATGTTGGGTATGTGTTATATTGTTTGCATGATGAGCCCTGCTACGTTGCGTTGGGCGTGCATGGGGGTTTGAGGGGTTGCATGGGGGTGATAGCCCCCCTTTGTGGGGATTTAGGGGCAGTTCCCCCGAGAAATTTGTTTTCCTTGGGAAACATGTCACCTTTTTTGCCTCGATTTTCATGTCCATTGTTGGCCGGTTTTTCGATACATGGTTTTTTGTTGATGGTTTTCTATTTCCGGTTAAGGAATTAGGGTTGTTGACTAATCCAAATCATTGGGTTAGGGTTTTGGATGTCGCTGCCCATTGTTGGGCGGTTTTTCTGCACATGATTTTTTGCCAATGGTTTTCTATTTCTGGTTAAGGAATTAGATATGTTGCCTAATCCAGGTCATTGGGTTAGGGTTTTGGATGTCGATGGCTCTATATGTATATTGTATTATAAACAATGTATGATGTGAATGAATGTAGAATATGTTGGTTTTCTCGATTTAGGTTTCCAGGGGAAAAATCTCTGTGTAATGTGTGTATTTTCCATTGTATCTTTTTTGTTCTTTTAGTGAAAATATGTTTGTAGTAAATAATTGTACAAGGTTAAAATCTACAATCTAGAGACAGAGGAAGGGGATGAGAGCAGAAGAGGGGCGAACTTGTTAACAAGGGCCACCC
Source organism: Picea engelmannii (assembly GCA_009831015.1). Classification (NCBI taxonomy): domain Eukaryota; kingdom Viridiplantae; phylum Streptophyta; class Pinopsida; order Pinales; family Pinaceae; genus Picea; species Picea engelmannii. Next base: position 8,526 of record WSFP011507709.1, on the reverse strand, counting down.
CTAAGGTGGAATAGAATATACATTTATACTCGGGAGTGGCAAGAAAAACTCCCACATAACCATCGATTGGAAAGGAACCACTCTTGAAAGATGTCCCAAGAGACAATTCTCAATGAATATATCCTTAAGGATGTAAGGAAATTGGATTTTTTGTTTAAAGGAGATATACAAGATTCAAGTGTAATGGAAAATTAGCTTTGGGAAAAGTAGGCTAAGTACACTAGATCACCTACTAACATCAGTGAGAGATTTGGATTAAAAAAAATCATGCGAAAATATGATACATTTAAGAGAGGTTCTCAATGTGTTAGACACTTTGGTTGAAGACATTAATCTTGTCAGTTGTTAATATACATTGAGAAGTAATTGTCACCCCTTCAACAATAATCTCCTGAGAAAGCTATTGATATGACATGACCATTTGTCTACAAGAAGTAGGGATGCTTGGTATCTTTTTTGTATTTTTGAAAACCAAATCACAGGAAGAATGCACCGTACCTATAGATGGACTGGTTTTCTAGTTTAATATAAATAAGTACTTTTCTCTTACCAAAAAAAAACAATTGATATGGGGATATTTACATGGAAATAGTTCGAAAGTTGTCTAATCTATAAGTAATATTTGCTTTTGCAATGCTATACTACCATTAATAAGATTTAGATAAGATAAGATACGATGAATTTATTAATGTCCAACAAATGACCATAAAAGATCAATGGGGCTAAAATAACATACACCGAAGTAGCACAAAGTAGGAATGTTGACACAACTCTGATCAACTAAGATATCATCAATTATAAAAGATTCAATATCTAAGAATCAAGTCATAAAAAACTAGGAAACTAGTCTAAGAAATAAAAGGACAAAGACATTAAAATATTTGAGCACATAAGTGAGGAGAGATATCCATCAAAATATAAAAATTTTGAGGTGTGTCAAATGGAGCTAGAACTAGAAGTCACGATAGAGAGAGAAGAGGGGGGAGTCTCCTCCCCCAAGTCCTTAATCATCATGAAGTGGTCAATGCACTCTCTAAGAAGGTCAACTAAAGAGTACTCAATACTGAGGGAGCTCAATCGTGTAATCCTATGAGGGATCTTGTGGTGAGGCTTAGATCAAGGATCCCCACCACTCCTACCTCTCAAGGTTCATGGAATAAATTATTGATTTGTTAGCACAATTTTTTACCCTCCAATCAGTTCTGATATAACATAAATTAGTGATGAAAAAGAGGGTAATTCAAGGAGAGAATTCCCTAAGTGTCACCGACAAACCTCCTGTCCATTCGGGTAGGTGCGTTCCAACCTTAGGGGGGTGTCCCTAAATGCCTTGATGTTGATTTGGGTCTAATTTTCTGCAATAAAACACAAAAAAAAACCAACTAAAAGTGTCCTAGACAATGTGTACAACCTCCCACAACATTAGGACAACAATAATAATTTCACTTTGAAGGATCCCTACAATATTAGTGTTAGGAAAGATGAATAGAAAAAGAGAAGGAAAGCGCAATTATAAGGTCGATTCTAACAACAATAAAAGGCTAAAAGCTACTAATCAATGCACAAAGTAAGATCACAATACTAACAAGAAATGAAATCTTGATACGAGCACAACACTCCTATATTAATGGATTTCCAAAGGGTTGATTCCACCATAGAAAACAAGCAAAAGAACTGATAGATTAGCTATCTTCTCACAAAGAACTAGAAGCTAGAAAAAGAAGAATAAGAGAGAGAGAGAGAATGTTATTGTTGCAAAAATCTGACCCATAACAATGAAGAGGAGCCTCAATATATAGGAGAGAGGGTGCATCCATAAAACCAATAATAGAGGGTGCATAAGTGTAATAATAAGTGAGTAAGGCGTGCAGGCTAAGGTTGGCACATAAGGATTTATATGCATGAGTGAATGCATGAACAATAATGTGCATGGGATAAGAGGGAGCACGGCATGGAGAACATGCACATGTATTTAAAGAGATATACATGTGGGGGCATAAAAAAGGAGGGACGATGTGCACATGTGATGTTTAGAGGGAGAGAGGAAGAGTTACTTAGGGTAAATATGGAAGAAACGAGGAATGGAGGTGCATGAATGAATACATGCGCTAGGAATTGGGGAGATAAAAATCACATGTGGGAGAGGAGGGGGAGACATACACATGTGTGGGAGATAAAAGGAGATAATAAAATTAGCGCTAAGAAATAGGGAGAAATAAAAGGAGGCGCATTAATTAATGAATGCACTAGATAATAGGGTGTTAAGAATTGATGTGCTAGATAATAGGGAGTTAAGAGTTAATGCGCTAGATAGTAGGAAATAAGGAGGATAATAGGGATAAGGCCCATGACTATAAAATAATAAGGTGGGTGTTAGTAAATAGGAGTTAGGAAAGGAAGGAATTAATGTACTAGAAAATAAGAAAAAAGAGAGCAGCATTAATGCTAAAAAAAAATATAGGAAAAATGGAAAAATGGTAGAAAATAGAGAGAGCTAGAAATTAGGGAGGAAAAAAGGTAGAAGAAAAATATTTGAAAGACATTTTCTTAGATTAATAATTAATAATATAATTATTTATTATTAAATAATATATATATATATACAATAAGTAATAATAATAATAAATAGTTATTTATTATCTAAGAGACTCATCTTTTCATGGATCATCACCATAACCATATGTTCTCTAGACTCATTCTTTCATGGATGATCACCATATGTTTTCTATATATGGAACACTCATCATTGTAATAATATATCAATCTCATATCATGTCATATGAAAAATCAACATGCACTGGACTTGGACTTGACTCCCTCACTCGAGGGCCAAGGAACATTCTCCCTCTTTGATTAGGAGAAACCTTGGGACCAATAGACCTTATACACTTCCACCAATGCTCCTGCTGCCATACCGGTGGCCGGGCCATTGGCATAACCCAGAATGTTGAGCCTGACACTACATTACTTGTCGCGGTGCAGGCAGTGTGAGTCTCGTGCCTAGCAGAGTCCCGCATGGATTTATATTCGATCATTTCATTTATAGGACCGTTGTTGGACTCGTATCCTTAGTAGGGCGCCGATGAGTTTCTTGTTGCAAATCGAGGCGTTGAATGCTCGACCAGCCTCAAATGGCCCTTCCACTTGGAGGGCACCGACATCTGGGTTTCATGATCCGCAAAGCTGGGGTGCTCAGGCCACACTCCGGTGTCGAGAACACCTATTATGACGTTCGCAGCGTAGCCCGTGGACTCAGACCAGAGACCTTGCCCTCTTTCCAAGCCCCAAAAACTGGGAGTGTACGTTGTGTGGAGCTTCAGAACTTCGCCTGGATAAGCGCCCATGCAGCTCTCCATGGATTTTACTTCGACCAACTGATTGTCGCTCAATTTAGTTGCGAATCCAGTGCCCATGCAACTCTCCATGGATTTTACTTTGACCAGCTGAGTGTCGTTCAATTTAGCTGCGAATCCAGTGAGAACACTATCATATTCATACAATATACTCGATTCTGTTAATTCTTCGTCATTATGTTCATAGACAACAACAGTGCTGCTACAAATGTAGATGATGATTATGGAGATAAAGAAGGGTGTGATGATGATTCTCAACAGTTCACATTGTACAGTGGGAGTCTAGATGGTAGCCTAAGGGTATGGTGCATAAATAATAATAATATTCGAAGTCCAACTCTGGGTAGATTTATGTACTTTATAATTTTTACGTACTGCTCATTTTGTAAAACTGCTAAACAAGTTGAGGCTGGAGAAAGGAAACCCGTTGGATGATGCGTAAAGGCTTGTCGACAGTGATATCGACCAGTTGGAAGGTTTGTTGTAGCTGTATATCAAGGACATATTGGTGAGATCTGGATGAGTAGTGCAGAATTGCACTGTATTGGCCTTTGTCAGATGTGTGTTGCCAAGTCAATTGGAAATCGACTATCAAATGTATCAGATGTTCGACTTGGTATAAGTCGACTGGTGGTAAAATAAAAAATTTCCCATTGCTTGATATTCACCTAATACTTGGTGATTGGTTTGAATTCCTGTAGCATATTTATTGGTGTTTTGGCTGGAATCTACATTTCTATGTGGAAATCCAGTAAATCTCTACCAATGTGCAGATAACATATATTCTAACGAAGGCCTTGTCCAAAGGGAAGTTTGTATATTTCATGGACAAGTTGGGGCTTGTGGAGTTTACTCTCTCGGTTAAGAGGGAGTGTTGATGTTTGAGGCAGCATCATGAGACATTCACGCAGGAAGGTCCTGTGTGGACTAGTAGGGGGGAGTGTAGACTTAATCCTAACATGCCTCAGATGGTTAGATGAAGAAACCAAGACATTGGTTTCATGAGGAAATCTCGATATGTCTTGGGGGACATTAGTTCCATGAGGGAACCTTGATGTGTCCTTGTAACACCCTGTTTCCCCCAGTTTGTAAATATAACTGGACTAGCCAAGGACTATGGCAAACTCATAAGTATGAATATGTGATGTAAATGGACCTACAGGAAGAGGTCAATGAATGTGAATAACATTATGAATTTATTGCAAGACTGCTGATGAGGGGATGTGCAGAAAAAGAGACCACGATGGCGGTGGAAGGCACTTGAAAAGGCGGCGTTAACTTCCACCGAGAATTAAATACCGTATTTGGACTCCACTGGCCCAGAGAACCAAAAGCGGCTCGCTGGCCCTGAAATTCAATGCCTCGCAGGCTGGTAGGCAGATGGCTTGATGAGGGATGGGATGGTGAACCGCTCATCCGTAGAGCCGTCAGGCCTGATCGGTGCGAGGGTAATCGTGCCACACGCAACCTCGCGAGAGGATAAGGCGTATGTCAGAGACGATTGAAAGGGTAGACGCAAGGGGAACTCTGGTAGTTTTTTACACAGAGTAAGTGATAGCAGAGAGGAAGGATTGCAACTTTCGCTCCTGGTCACTGGCAGACAGAGAGACGCAGTCTCAAAGCATCGTGGTCTCGGCTCGGGGGTGGCTAGTGGTAAATCCATTGGGAGTCGCTGAGCCTACGGTTGGGTGGAAACGAGCACCCCTCTCAGCAGTTGCACCCATTTCTGGTGTTATTTTCGGATAAGTGTTTTACATATTTGTATCTTGACATTTATAGAACGATGTATATATGTATATGTTCATAGAACTGTGAAATTATGAATGATTTCTGTGTAAGAATGTCTGTGCAGTGTTTGATAAGAATGAATAGATTTATGCTCATAATAGAGGAAACCACGCATGATGTGCGTGGATAAAGAAAATTTATTTATGCCTAGATTGAGCTAAGTTAGGTTCCCAGCCCATTCTCGGGGAGTTGCTTTCCCTTAACCGTCTCTAGGGATGCCCGGTACAGATCTCTTCACAGAGATTTCATCCTTAGAAAGGTTCACAAAGGACCTAGAAAAGGGACTCGAACGCACAAGTCTTAAAACCCCTTTATAAAGAGGAAACGACCCTCTTAAATCTCAAAGTAGCAGCGTAGGGATAAGTATTGATCAACGGATGAGATCCTGTCGGAGAGTCTGCGATCATTCACGATCGTTAAATCGATGGAATAAACAAGGGTGTTAAGTGCCATTAACCCTTTTTCCTCTACCTTCGTGAATAGCAAGGAAATCTGAATCGTAGACCCCCAGGCTCCATGAGAACATATGGACCGTTGGTTTTCCACATCCAAAGAGCAGTAGGAATGGGCGTGACATCAGGAGCGATCTGAACCGTCAGATCTTAGCTAGAAAACCCGACAGTCGTTAGATCCATAGGGAGATAGACGAGGGTTAAGCCTCGTGAATAGGGGCAAAAAGGATCTGAGCCGTCCATTCGAGGAGGACAGGAGTAGAAGATCTAGGGATCTCGTGAGCTCGGAGGTTCGCAGGGTAGGAGTCCAAAAGTTGGATGCTCCAAGTCGCGAGTGGCGAAGCCACAAGAGGATCAGAGTTGTCCATCCGAGGAGGACAAGTGGCAGAAGATCCAGGGATCTCATGAGCTCGAAGGTTCGCGGGGTAGGAGTCCAAAAGTTGGATGCTCCAAGTCGCGAGTGGCGAAGCCACGAGAGGATCAGAGTCATCCATCCAACGAGGACAGGTGGCAGAAGATCCAGGGATCTCGTGAGCTCGGAGGTTCGCGGGGTAGGAGTCCAAAAGTTGGATGCTCCAAGTCGCGAGTGGCGAAGCCACGAGAGGATCAGAGCCATCCATCCAAGGAGGACAGGTGGCAGAAGATCCAGGGATCTCGTGAAATCGGAGGTTCGCAGGGTAAGGGTCCAAGCATTTGGTGCTCCAAGTCGCAAGACGCGAGGAGCGAGAAAGAAGGGTAGCCGTTGGATCTGGGTCGCAGGAGAACCGTCGGATCTACACGTAGGATCGTGTATCGGGGTTTCGTAGGTTGAATCCCGTGACCTTGGCAACAGAAGCTACGAGGTCACGAGGTGCGATATTCTGACGAGATCAGAATCGCCCATTATTTGGGACGCTTGTCAGGAGATCCCGAGGAGTCGAGGATCGGAGAATCGGAGTTTTCGAGCACAAAGAAATCTTTCCATACGGAATCACGATCCGCGATTTACCGACAAGATCAGAACCGTCCATTGGGTGGAACACATGTCAACAGGTCCTGAAGAGTCGGAGTTCGAGGCATCGAAGTTTTCGGAGGTAAGAAACTCCCACACCTCGGAATCGCGATCTGCGATATCCCGACGGGAGAGCCGTGTGGGCCACAGCGGGAGATAGTGGAGGACATGTGTTGTGCGCATTTCCGTATCGGCATATCGAGAGTCCAGGGGACTTGCGCATCATGACATTGAAAGGAACGAAACCCCGACCGGATTAAAGGATGTGGTTTTGTGAAGGTTGTGGTCACATTGACCAGGGCTTAACTTGGAGAGCCGATACACTAGGGACATATCGGGGATCGGAGAATCGCGAGTTCTGAGGACTCGTGAATTACGACATTAGAAACATTGTAGCCCTGATGGGAGTTATGACCATGGTCATATAAAGGAGGCCATGGAACCAAGAGCTTAGCCTAGGAGGCTAACTGACATTTAAGCGAGTCGGGATGGTTGAAAACAGAAACCCCGATGGGAAGGGACATAAGACCACGGTTATGTACAGAGATCCGGGTAGGTAAATAGAAGACCTGTGAATCGAGGATTGGCATTTTGCTGCTACAAGCTTCGGGGATTCTCATTATTGAGAAATCAACCAAAAAAAATTGATTTTTGGTAGTGGGTATGTTACAAAGTGGTATCAAAGCATGGTTACAACACTCGACCTGATTGGGCTCATGCACGATTCGCGCATAAACTCCGTTCGAAGAACTCCTGTGAGGAGTAACCCCCTGACTTAACTATCTTGCCCAGGATTAAGAACCTGGAAAAATGAAAACCCGACTGTGTATGCATGTGAAAGAGTTATGAATTTATGCGCCATTTATAAAAAAAAATGAATTTAACTCTTGACTAATAGTCAACGTTTGTCTTTCACTCAAGCGGACGATTAACTGCGGGAATCTACAGACGCAGAGTATGGTGACTCACCAAGAGGTGGGAGAAGGCTCCCACAACAGAGATGAAGAGTCTGACGAAAGAAGAGCAATAGGAACCCCTCCAGGCCTAGCTGAGACTATGAGGAGTCTCATGGTTGAATTGCAAAGATGCAAGGCCGATAATGAAAGGATGATGAAAGAACAAGAAAAGAAAACCGAAATTAATGCAGTTCTACTGCAGAGCTTATCTGACCTACAACGACAAATGCAGCATGAACCTGAGATGCAGAATCGTGGTCATGTCAGTGGCCACACTGAGAGAAGCACGTCCAGAAAGGTCCACCCCAGAGGTAAAGAACCAGTGCCAGACGATTCCACTAAGAAGGAAGTTGGTGATTCAGAAGGCTCTTCCAGCAGTAGGACCAGTTCCTATTCTCAAAAGAAACAAAAGAAGCAAAAGACTTCCAAGAGTCATAAATTTGAGGAATTCAAGAAGGCCAAACCTCCCTCCTTCGACGACGAGATAAAGAAGGGAGAGGAAGCTGAGGCTTGGCTACTTGGACTGAAGAAATATTTCAGAGTCCATGACTTTTCAGAGAATTTGAAGGCCCGAGTAGCCACTTTCAATTTGAATGGAAATGCTTCCATCTGGTGGGAAGACCTTAAGAACATGAAAGAGGTCCGTGAAGAGGACCTGTCCTGGAAACAGTTTGAGAAGTACTTCCGGAAGAAGTATTTGTCGGAAAGGTATTTCGACAAGAAGGATAAAGAGTTTTATGAACTCAAACTGGGACAACTTACTATGGAGGAGTATGTCAACAAATTCCTCGACCTATTGAGATATGTACCCTACATCGAAGCAGAGAAGGCGAAGGCACAACGCTTCATCAGTGGGCTACCCAAGGAATACCGAAACCGAATTGAATTTGACGAACCAAAGACCTTAGAAGACACTATACGAAAGGCAACATATTGTCATGAACAATATGGACATCGAGCAGAGTCTCGTGGAGACTGGAAACAAA
>WSFP011507697.1:0-13324 GCA_009831015.1 Picea engelmannii | reverse complement strand
CCTCCTTCTCCAAACATCGATACCCGAGATGCGATATGGGTATGGCTCCTCCTTGTTAGCGCCTTCCGCACATAACCACCGACTATGGCTAAGTGCTAGCACTACTCGCAACTTGCGACTTCGCGAGTTGGAGTGTTGAGCCCTCGTGCTCCTCCTTTGCGAAATCTCGAAGCACGATAAGTCAACGATGGGTTGACTCCTTTAGCACTACTCGCAAATTGTGACTTCACGAGTTGGAGTGTTGAACCCTCTCCTTCTTTGCGAAACCCCGAAACATGAAAGGTCAGCAAAGGGTTGACTCCTTCCCAGGTGACGTGTGTCCACCACCTGTCGCCCGCTTCCACCTTTCTTTGGGCACTTGTTGTTACGCCACCTATCAACCACGCAGTCCCCACCTAATGGATGTGCCACGTGTTCGCACGAGCCCTCGGCGCTCGGCACTTCGCGACTTCTGTAGTCGAAAAGAAACCCTTTCAACCCTCGAACCCCCAATACGCGATACCCCGCAGAGGTTCTGATCCAATGGTTCTCCCGTGGCTTGGATCCAACGGTCTGGATCTCCTTCCCTGCTCCTCGCAACTCGGGACTTCGCGAAACCAAGAATTTGGTATGCCCTCCAAACTCATGAACCTCGAATTCGCGAAATGATCCAGATCTCTACCACCCCTCCTCCAAAAGGGACGGTCCTGATGCTTTCGGGACTTGACGAGTCCTCTTCCTCCTGCTGTTACGAGGTTTAAACCTCACGCACCTTTTCTGGATCCGATGGCTCACGACAACTCGACACTTCTCGCTCAAAGTTTTTGTTGTCCGTTCTACCCTTCTGTGCGGCTTCCTAGGGATTAAACCCCGCACACCTTCTTCTGGATCTGACGGCTATCGGTCCTCTGCGCTAGATCTGACAGGCCAGATCTAGTCTCCTGCGTGCTCTTCTATGTGCCTGGATGTAGACTCTAATGGTCCAGATCTCGTCCTCTGCTCGATCCAACAGTAGTTGTGCTTCTCCTCCTGAGCTTGCGCCTCTTCCCTTTTGAGCTTTCTTGGCTTTTTGACTTAGAATATTTTCTAAGTCTCGAAGGTCTCGACCTTCGACTCTTCCTCTTGCGAGCCCGGTTCCTTTGGGTCTCGTTTGCGTTATAGAAACGCTTCCCCTCCTGAGCTTTGTCAACTCATAAACCTTGAAAGGTTTCCTCTGTGTGCGTTCTTCTTGCGCTTTCTCTTCTAAGCTTATGGACTTAGAACAAGTCCACTCTCGCACACTCCTGGTGCTACTGAGTATTTCGCTAAATCTCAAGTCAAAAGTATTTCTTGAAAAGAAATGCTTCACGCCCTCTTGGCGCACCTTTGCTCAATGCACACCTTGCAAAGCCTACACTGTGTTCAGTAACTCTGGTTGTCTTCGAACTCGACAAAGAGTTCTTCTCGTGCACACTTGCACCGACTCAATACCCGCCTGACAAATCTTCTACAGAATCTCCAGAGATTCTGTCTCTTCTCTCTGTGCCTTCCCCTGCACAGCTCGTCCTCCAAGGTGTTCAGCAACCTTGAGGCTCCTCCTTGAGTCTGTGAATCTTTATGGTGTGCACTCCTTGCATGTTCTTTCTGACTCCGCAAAGCTCAGATGCGCACTCCTTGCGCTAGCTACAGAACTTCCAATGTTCTGTTGTGCACTCCTCGCACGACCTAAAGAACCCAGATATAAACTGACAAACTCACAAAAAGATAGTAAAATCTATCTATAACCTGTATCTATAGCATACAAGTGACATTCAAATGCATAAACATACACAAACAATTCATGGGCAGGAAAAACTGCTCTTTGTATTAATCTCCAAAATGTCTATACAAAATGTGTTTTTTTTACAAAATACTGGACTGCTACAAAGTCTCAGTTCTCTCCCTCAAGATCTCTCTACCTGAGAATTCTCCTATTCTCCCTCTCCTCTCTACTCCTCGAGAGACTCATTACAAAAGAGGGCTCTCTTGAGCTTATCCTCCTCCACCACCTCTGTGCTATCGCTATCTCAGAGCGGTTCCTACTCCTACGACTACATTACACAAAAGGAAGTCGTAGACCTGACTGATCTGGACTTAGCTGTAGGTAACCATTAAAGGAAACCTCAACCACTACCTGTACAAAGGCATGATCTGGTCTCTATCAGCCTTACAACATTAAATTCAAATTCAAATTTTGAAAAACGAGAGGGTTGCGCCTCTCCCTTTCTCTATTAAATGTGTGTTGGATGTGTTGGCTGGCTGGCATGCTGCTGACGTGGAGTGATGCTCCTGCATCAGGGGTGGAATTGATGGAAACCCCTAACTTTCAAAAAGGACTTGAGGAAGTTGGAAACATAAGGGCTAGTGAGAAACCTTTTGTTTTACCACTAGAATCAAAGGAGAAGTCAATGGGTGTCAATAAGGAATAGAGCTTGGATGTGGTTAGTGACAACAAATTCGACAAGTTGTCTTCAAGTAAGTAACCTCATAAACCCTCCCCTTGCAAAAGAACCACTGAATTTTTTTCCTTTGGATCCTGGGTGATAGAAGTAGAAACTGAAGGGATGGACTCTATTAATAAATTCTTGTTAGGTCAATCTGGCATCAAAAACCTTGTTTCCTTGACACTTATTCCTTTACCTACAATTGAAATTCCTCTCGAAGAAGACAATGTCCATGTAAGGACAGATGCTTCCCCTAAAAAAGGAACAGAGGCATGGGTTGCCTCTCGATACTTCATACCCTAGGAATCCTCCAAATACAACCTTAGACCTAGAATGAAAGGAACCCTCGACGTTCCTAGAAAAGTGGTAGGGTGGTTATGTTGATGCTAGTGGTAGCATTGGATAGTTATTTCCACACAGGTTTGTGTGTCTAGACACGTGGAAATCGTCCAAAGCCTTCTACTCTTGAATTTACTTTGATTAAAGGAATTATTAAAGTAAATTGTTTTTATTAATTAATTATGTAATTAGTTAATTGAGTTATTTAATGAAAGTGCTAAAAGAAATTAGCATGTTTATAAATCTCAAGTGAGTGTGAGAAGTAATCTCAACATGCAATCACTTTGGAGATATAACTCACGATTATAAAAGCAAGGCTAGTGTGAAGGAGAGAAACACTTGAAATTTGACAGGTGTTGAGGGATTCGACACAGAGTATTGGATTACGAAGGATTGTGATTCAAGATCTTGGATAGATGGAGAAGGACTTCCATCTAGAGATCAGGTCAAGGAGAAGAAAGAACATAAGCAACGCATGTGGGTTTCAGTCAGAGGAAGCCACAGGAGAGTGTAGTGCCGTACAAAATTCTTTGTATAGGTTTTTTGTATATGTACGTGGGTCGCAGTGGAGACAGTCGCATACATACACAAGTTTTTGAAGTAAAGTTGCGTACACCTCGAAAAACATGCAGTTCTAGATCGTATAGCAGGTCAAAATTTTCCAGGTTTGTCTGCAGTTGTATTTCTCTAAGTGGGTCATTATCCTTGTTATGAGAGCCCTAATTTTAGCATAATAAAATCATTCTCAACACTAGTTTTCCCTCCTGGGTTTTTCCAGGGGTATCTACCCAAAAATATTGTTGTTTATGTGTGCTTGATTTGGTTTATGTGTTTATACTTTCGTTACATGTTTAGTTGATTACTCAGTTGTGCTTTAATTCAATAAGTAATTTAATTGGAATTAATGTCTGGGTGTTGAGTAGGAGAAATTTCAACATGGTATCAGAGCAGGTGCTCTGAGAGGAAACCAAGTAGATGATCTTGTATCCATAACAAATCCATATCCAGCGAGCGAAAATCGAAGGATGGATTTTTGGGAAACAGTTGTATAGAGGTAAAACTTGTTTTTAAGGTGTATAGAGGTGTACGCGGGTCATATAAAGCACAATCACGTACATACGTGGGAGGCCTTGAGTACAATCGCATACATGACTTACAATGGTGAGAGTTGTGTACATACGTGGGTTGCAATGGTGATAGTCACATACATACGTGGGTTGTAGTAGTGACAGTCCCGTACAAGTCCGTACAGGTCAATACAAGGGCATTTTTCAACAGCAGGTTATTTCCGGGGCAGGTTATTAGGTCTTAGGGATGGCAAAAACAACATTGAGAGTAGAAGACAGATTGGATGGAGCATCCAACTTCCTATCTTGGAAAGCAAGTGTAACTTTGGCGTTGAAGGAGTATGACCTTTGGGAGTTAGTGGATAAAGTAGTTACTCCACCGACAAATCCGACAACTTTGGAGGCCACAACAAGAAGGAGATCAAAGCAGAGAAGGTCCTCCTGGATTCTATGAAGGATCATTTAATCCCTCACCTAACCAAGAAGAAGACGACCAAAGAGATGTTTGATTCCTTGGTAGAGTTATTCCATAGCACAAACATGAATAGGAAGATGGTCTTAAGGAATAAATTCAAATCGATGCAGATGTCTAGATCTGATAATGTTACCAGTTATCTCATGAGGATCACAAAAGTGTGAGATCAACTTGCAGCCATAGGGGAGACAATGGAGGACATAGAGCTCATGAATGTGGCATTGAATGGTCTTCCTAATCCTTGGGAAACATTTGTCGAGGGAGTCGTCGCTCGGGAAAATCTCCCAAATTGGCAGAGACTCTAGGATGATTGCATCTAGGAAGAGACTCGGGAGGAGTCTAAGAGAAACAAGCAAGGAGGTAGTGAAGAGAACTTGGCTCTTGTTAGTAAGACAAGGAAGGGAAAAGGAAAGAGTTCTAGAAAGAAGGGTAACATTCATGGAGGTTCATCACAACTAGGGAAGAAGAAGGACTTGAGTAAACTCAAGTGCTTCTCGTGTCATAAGAATGGACATTATACATCTCAGTGTCCGGAGAAGAAGAAGAAGGGTAATGGAAAGATGCAAACAATAGAATCAACAGAGACATATCTCGATGAATTTGCAGTGAAATTTGAGAAGGATTACTCATTGGTTTCTTTCCTTTCTACCAACACAGTTGTGAGGAGTGCTTGGTTATTGGATAATGGTGCATCTCGTCATGTGATAGAAGCACGAGAGCTATTTAGTAGTCTGACGAAGAGTGATTGAGATGTTCATTTGGAGCTTGGTGATGATGTCAGGTATGCAGTGAAGAGAACGGGAACAGTTATGTTCCATCTTGAGTCAGGGGGTTCATTGGATGCCATGATGTGTGTTACGTACCCGGTTTGAAGAAGAATTTGCTTTCAGTCTCAACTATGGAGGATGGGGGTTTTCCATTACTTTTCAGAGAGAGAAAGTACCCATCTGTCTAGAAAAATATAGCCTGAACAACGCAGTGGTCATTGGGGTTAGAGAAGGAACATTAGACAGGTTGCAAGGCAAGCCTGTTCATGCTTTGGTACACGAAAGTGACAACCTATGTGAGTTTTGGCACATGAGGTTGAGACACGTCTACACTACAACGCTTTGTCGATTATGAGGGGGCTTGTTATAGGTCTTCCAGAGTTCAAAATTAAGCAGCAGGGAGTGTGCACTTGGCAAGAATGCCAAGACTGCTTTTCCTAGCAATGAGAGTAGGTACAAGGAGATATTGGATCTTAGTCATTCATATATGAGTGGGTTGATGTCAGTAGCATCATTACATGGATCATCATACTACGTGACATTTATTGATGATTTCTCCACGAAAACCTGGATCTTCTTTATGAAGACCAAGGACGAGGTCTTCAGTCAGTCTTAGGAGTTTAAAGCTCGCTTAGAGAACTAGACAGGTAAGAAATTCAGGGTCTTGAGGTCGTATAATGAGGGAGAGTACACCTCCAATGACTTCAAGGATTTCTGCAAAGAGGGAGTTGACAATCGCATACAACCCTCAGTAGAATGGGGTTGTGGAGAAAAAGAATCAATCAATCATTGATTTTGCGAGGGATATGATACATGACCAGGAGTTTCCTATGTTTCGATGGGCATAGGCATGTAACAGAGAAACGCATGTGCAGAAAAAGAGTCCTCATAGGATATTGGGGGACAAGACTCTGGAGGAGGCATTCTTAGGAGTGAAGCCAAATATTGGTCATTTGAGGATCTTTGGTTGTCCAGTTTACATCCATGTGTCTATGGAGAAGAGGAGGAAGTTGGAGCCTTTAGGACATAAGGGTATATTTGTGGGGTACAATGAGACCTCAAAGGCTTACAATATCTTCATTCCAACACAGTGGAAGACAGTTGTGAGTAGATATGTTAAGTTCGAGAAGAACTTGGCATCTAGCAGATCGCAGGAGTCATAAAAAGTGAGAGAGGACGAGGAGCGTCATGCTCCAAAGGATGAGCATTAGTTCATACTTCAGGTGAGGAGGAGGATTTATCCCCTTCCAGTCCTATCAAAAGACCCCAATGGCTATTACAGACGTTGAGGGATGTTGGTGCGGATCCTAAGAGTGTGGTCAGATAGCGCGAGCCTCTGAAGAAGTTTCTGAACTATATGGCGCTTATGAGTAGGATCATCGATATTGAGCCTTACAGTTTTGAGGAAGTAGCAGATAAACAAGTATGGTGGGATGCCATGGTAGAGGAGTACACCTCTATTATCATGAATGATGTTTGGGACATAGTGTCAAGACCAGAGGGAAGTCAGTTGTGAGTTCCAAATGGCTCTATAAGATCAAGCATGTTGCAAATGGTAGCATTGAGAAGTTCAAAGTGAGGTTTCTGGAAAGAGGGTTCTCCTAGAAAGAGGGAGTGGACTATGAAGATACATTTTCTCCAGTCGCCAAGTATGATTCTATTTGAGCTGTCATTTCTATTGCTTCAGTTATGAGGTGGAAGATACATCAGATGGATGTGAAAACAACTTTCCTCAATGTGATCATATAGGAAGAAGTATACATAGAGAAACCTCGAGGCTTTGAGGTACTTGGGAGGGAGTCTCATGTGTGTAGGCTTAAGAAAGCCTTGTACGGACTCAAACAAGCATCCAGGGCATGGTATTCCAACATTGATGTATACTTGCAGAATATGGGCTTTATCAAGAGTGAGGTGAATCCTAACTTGCACTTCATACGTGTTGAGACATATCCATTCAGCTTGGTTTTGTACGTTGATTATTTATTTATCATAGGTGCAGAGCAACTTATTGTAGGGTGCAAAACAAATTTAGCTAGTGAGTTCGAGATGAAGGATATTGGCTTGATGCATTATTTCTTGGAGT
This sequence comes from Picea engelmannii, assembly GCA_009831015.1. Lineage (NCBI taxonomy): Eukaryota > Viridiplantae > Streptophyta > Pinopsida > Pinales > Pinaceae > Picea > Picea engelmannii. The sequence goes on along the minus strand of WSFP011507697.1, from coordinate 6,152 downwards.
TACAGGTATGGCAAGTATCGAGAGAGATCTTCCTTGGACATGGGAAGTATGCAGTAGAGATCTTGAGGAGATCCAGGATGGAGGATTGTAAACCGATGGCTACATCTATGATTACCAATCTGAAAAAGGTGATCACTTAAGATTCATAGTTGGTGGATCCCAGGATATACAACCAGTTGATAGGGTCCTTGATTTATTTGGTTAACACCATACTATATATTTGTTTTGTTGTGAACACCTTGATTCAATTCATGGTGAAACTGAGGCAGGTGCATTAGGTAGCAAAAAAACATGTGCTCAGGTACTTAAGAGGTACAGTGGAGTATGGATTGAGGTATCTTAGAGGAGTTGGAGTGGAGTTGCAGGGATATACAGACTCAGATTGGGTAGGTAATGCAATAGAGAGAAAGAACACATTAGGGTGTTTCTTTAGCTTGGGATCAACATTGATTACTTGGTTCAACAGGAAGCAGACTTCTATAGCACTCAGTTCAACAAAGGAAGAGTATATGGCAGGGAGTATGGCTCGTTGTTAAGCCATTTGGATTTGCAAATTGCTTACAAGTTTATTCGATCAGGAGTTGGAGCCTACGATGATATACTATGATAATCATAGTTGTATCAAACTCTTAGAGAATCCAGTAGTCCATGACACATCCAAGCATATTGAGATCAAATACCACTTCATTCGAGATAGGATCCAGAAGGGAGCAGTGAAGCTTTAGTATATTTCCACAAATGAGTAGGTCACAGATATTTTGCCCAAACCCTCGGTGAAAGGGAAGTTTGTGTTCTTCAGAGACAGACTTGGAGTAGTGCAAAATACCTTCCTTGCTAAGAGGGAGTGTTGATGCTAGTGGTAGCATCAAACATGTATTTTCGCATAGGTTTGTGTGTCTAGATGTGTGGAAATCGTCCAAAGCCTTCTACTCTTGAATTTACTTTGATTAAAGGAGTTATTTAAGTAGCATTATTTTATTGATTAATTATGTAATTGATTAATTAAGTTATTTAAGGAATTACCATGTTTCTAAATCTCAAGTGAGTGTGAAAAGTAATCTCAACATGCAATCACTTTGGAGATATAACTCACGGTTATACAAGCAAGGCAAGGGTGAAGAAGAGAAACACTTGAAACTTGACAGGTGTTGAGGGAATCGACATAGAGTATTGAATCACGAAGGACTGTGATTCAAGATCTTGGATAGGTGGAGAAGGACTTCCATCTAGAGATCAGGTCAAGGAGAAGAGTGAATAGAAGCAATGCATGTGAGTGTAGCATCGTACAAAAGTTTCCATACAGATTTTTCGTACATGTACATGGGTCGAAGTGGATACAGTCGCATACATACGCTGGTTTGTTGAAGCAAAGTCACATACACCTCAAAAAGTGTGCAGTTCTGGTTCATACAACATGTCAGAATTTGCTAAGTTTGTCTACGGTTGTATTTCTCCCAGTGGACCATTATCTTTGTTATGGGAGCCTTGATTTAGCATAATAAAATCATTCTCAGCACTGGTTTTCCCTCTAGGGTTTTCCCAGGTGTATCTGTTGAATTTTCTGATTTTCAGATCTGATAATTATTGCCTTATGACTTAAATGTTATTGTTATCATAGAATAATTACACACCGAAAATCTCAACAAGACTTAACGAACTTGATGAGAGGTTATTGTAAGTAAATATTATATGAGATTATTTATTACAATTGAGGGCCCAGATATCTATACTTGGGTAGAGTGTCCTTTCATTAATGGACATGTCTTTTCCATTATTGTCTTTTCATTAATTAGTTTTCATATTAATAATTATTGCCTTATGATTTAAATGCTAAAGTTATCATAGAATAATTACACACTGAAAATCTCAATAAGACTTAGCGAACTTATGAGAGGTTATTGTAGGTAAATATTATATGAGATGATTTATTACAATTGAGGGCCTCGATATATATACTTGGGCGGAGTGTCCTTTCATTAATGGGCATGTCTTTTCCATTATTGTCTTTTCATTAATTAATTTATTATTAACTATTAATTATTGATTATATATTTATACATTATATTATAAATATATTATATTTATGTTGACGATTATTTCCTCACATGCATGTCTAATTAATACAAATCACTCCCTCCTGGAGCAGGCAATGTGAGAGCATCTCGAGTCTCTATCACTCCTAGTCAAATCAACATGACAAACAAGAGAGAGGCTATGCCTAGGCCATTCACCACTAGCCAAATAAGCATGGCCCCGTGAGTGAATGTATCATCCTCCCTTGGTCAAATCAGCATGACCAATTTGGGAGAATGTCTACCCGATGCTGCTAACTGGAGAAACATCAACATCCTAGGCCATTCACCACTAGCCAAATCAGCATGGCCCCGTGGGTGAATGTATCATTCTCCCCTGGTCAAATCAGCATGACCAATCTGGGAGAATGTTTGTCCGATGATGAAACATCAATAGTATCTACCAAAAATATTGGTGTTTATGTGTGCTTGATTTGGTTTTCGTGTTTACGCTTCCGTTGCATGTTTAGTTGATTACTCAATTGTGTTGTAATTCAATAAGTGATTTATTTGGAATTAACGACCAAAAGTTGAGTAGGGGAAATTTCAACATGGTATCAAAGCAGGTGCTATGAGAGTAAACCAAGTATACAATCTCATATCCATAGCAGACCCATAACCATCAAGCTGAAATTGAAGGACAATTTTTTGGAAAACAGTCGTACATAGGTAAAACTTATTTCTGCATGTGTATAGAGGTGTACATAGGTCATAGAAAGCATAGTCACATACATACATGGGAGGCCTTGAGCACAGTCACGTATACATGACTTATAGTGGTGACAATCGCCTGCATATGTAGGTTGTAGTGGTAAAAGTCACACACATACACGGGTTGCAGTAGTGAGAATTGTGTACAAGTCCGTACATGTCAGTACAGGGGTAGTTTTCAACAACCGATTATTTTTGGGGCAAGTTATCGAGTCTTAGGGATGGAAACAACACCATTGAGAGTTGAAGACATATTGAATGGAGCATCCAACTTCCTATCTTGGAAAGCAAGAGTAACTTTGTCGTTGAAGGAGTATGACCTTTGGGAGTTAGTGGATAAAATAGTTACTCCACCGACAAATTTGGCAGCTTTGGAGGCTCACAACAAGAAAAAGATCAAAGTAGAGAGGGTCCTCTTACATTTCGTGAAGGATCATTTAAACCCTCACCTAACCAAGAACACAAACATGAATATTCTAGAGATGTTTGATGCCTTGGTAGGGTTATTCCAGAGAACAAACATGAATAGGAAGATGGTATGAAGGAATAAACTTAGATCGATGCAGATGTTTATATATGATAATGTTGCCAACTATCTCATGAGGATCACACATGTGCATGATTAACTTGCAGCCATAGGGGAGAAAACAAAGGACGCAGAGCTCGTGAATGTGGCATTGAATGGTCTTCCCAAGTCTTGGGAACCATTTGTCAAGGGAGTCCTCACTCGAAAAAATCTCCCAAATTGGCAGAGACATTGGGATGATAGCATTTAAGAAGAGACTCAAGAGGAGTCTAGAAGAAACAAGAAAGGAGGTCAAGTACTCATACGTCTAGAGAAATCTAGCCCAAATAACACAGTGGTCGTTGGGGTTAGAGAAGGCACATTATACAAATCATAGGGCAAGCCTGTTCAGGCTTTGGTACATGACAATGACAACCTATGTGAGTTGTGGAAAAGGAGGTTGGGACACCTACACTACATTGCTTTGTCGATTATGAGGAGAATTGTTACAGGTCTTCCAGAGTTCAAAATTAAGCAACATGGAGTGTGCAAATGGTGCACAATTTATAAGAATTCCAAGGCTGCTTTTCCTAATAGTGAGAGTAGGTCCAAGGGGATCTTGGATCTTATTCATTCACATGTGAGTGGGTCGATGTCAGTAGCATCATTACAGGGATCGTCATAATATGTGACATTTATTGATGATTTTTCCAGGAAAACCTCGATCTTCTTTATGAAAACCAAGGATGAGGTCTTCAGTCGGTTTCGAGAGTTTAGAGCTCACGTAGAGAGCTAGATGGGTAAGAAGATCAAGGTCTTAAGGTCAGATAATGAGGGATAGTACACCTCCAATGACTTCAAGGGTTTATGCAAGGAGGTAGGGATCAAGAGGGAGATGATAGTCCCATTCAACCCTTGACATAATGGGGTTGTGGAGAGAAAGAATTAGTCCATCATTGATTTTGCCAGGGCTATGATACATGAACATGAGTTGTCTATGTTCCTATGGGCATAGGCATGTAACACAACAATGTATGTACAAAACAAGAGTCCTCATAGGATATTGGGGGACAAGACTTCGGAGGAGGCATTCTTAGGAGTGAAGCTAGAGATTGGTCGTTTGAGGATCTTTGGTTGTCCAATGTACATCCATGTGTCTATAGAGAATATGAGGAAGTTGGAGCCTTTAGGACATAAGGGTATATTTGTGGGGTACAATGAGACCTCAAAGGCTTACAAGATCTTCAATCCAACATAATAGAAGAAAATTGTGAGCAAGGATGTTAAGTTCGAGGAGAACTTGGGATCTAGCAGATCACGAGAGTCATCAACATTGAGAGAGGACGAGAAGAAGCAAGCTCTGAAGGATGAACAACATTTCAAACTTCAGGTGGGGAGGAGGAGTTATCCTATTCCAATCCTATCAGGAGACCCCAATTTCTATTATAGACATTGAGGGATGATGGTGAGGTTCCTTGGAGTGTGGTTAGATAGCACAAGCCTCCAAAAACGTTTATGAATTATATGGTGCTTACGAGTAGCATCATTGATGCTAACCCTTCCAATGTTGAGGAAGTAATAGATCAGAAGGTATGGTGGGATGCCATGGTAGAGGAGTACACCTCTATTATCAGGAATGATGTTTGGGACATAGTGCCAAGACCAGAGGGGAAGTCATTTGTGAGTTCCAAGTGGCTCTACAATATCAAGCATGTTGCATATGGTAGCATTGAGAAGTTCAAAGCGAGGTTTGTGGCGAGAGGGTTCTCCCACAAAGAGAGAGTGGAATACGAGGAGACATTTTCTCCAGTTGTCAATTATGCTTCTATTCGAGTTGTCATTTCTATTGCTTAAGTTATGAGGTGGAGGCTACATCAGATGGATGTGAAAACAAGTTTCCTCAACGAGATCATCGAGGAAGAAGTATACATAGAGAACCCTCTACATGGGAGGGAGTCCCATGTGTGTAGGCTTAAAAAAACCTTGTACGAACTCAAACAGGCACCTAGGGTGTGGTCTTCCAAGATTGATGGATACCTGCAGAGTATGGGTTTTACCAAGAGTGAGGCGTATCCTAATTTGCACTTCATACTTGTTGGGACAGATCCACTCATCTTGGTTATATACGTTGATGATTTATTTCTCACGGGTGAAGAGGATCTTATTGCACAATGCAAAACGGATTTAGCTAGTGAGTTCAAGATGAAGGAAATTGGCTTGTTGCATTATTTCTTGGGGTTAGAGGTATGGCAAGTATCGAGAGATATTTTCCTTGGACATGGGAAGTATGCAGTAGAGATCTTGAGGATATTCAAGATGGAGGAATGTAAACCGATGGATACACCTATGTGTTGTTTGTGGAGCCTGATTATCTTCCTGATTTAGAGATCTTTTACTTTTAGCCATGTTTATACCCCATGAAGTATTTACACCCCAGAAGTATGCACACTCTTCCACGCGGGGGAGTGCTGAGGGGGGGTGCCCCCTCTGCGGGGTCTGGGGGCGAAGTCCCCGAAGCAAAAATTGCCTTGTAAAAGTATATTGTAATTTCATTGTAAATCTGGACCGTTCATTATAAGGTCGCAGATCTAACGATATAGATTATGTTAGGGTTTTTTGCCCTAGAAGGCAACCCTCTTTTATGAGGGAAATGTATTGCAGCTATGTATGTTGGCGAGTATTGTATTCTGAGAGAGGAGACTTTGAGAGAAAGAAGAGGAAGTTACAACGGGTTTTGCTGTAGGTTGTATCCCTTCATTTTGCTGGATAATAATAAAGAAAGGACCTGGCAATTTCTATGGTGGACGTAGCCCACACTGGGTGAACCACGTAAATCTGTGTCTCTCTTGTATTGTGTATCTTCT
>WSFP011507696.1:0-13324 GCA_009831015.1 Picea engelmannii | reverse complement strand
ACTCAGCAGGAACACTCCCAAAGTTCAGAAAACGGGAAACCTCAGAGGAAGGACGACTAGGAAGCTGAGAATATGAAAATGGAGTTCTCACAGAAGGGGAGGGCGTATTACCTGTTTCAGTGACAGAAACTTCTCTCGCCGAGCTCTTTCCCTTTCTACGCACTGCTTCTGCGTCAGCTTCTAGTGCGGCCAAAGGCAAGTGTGGGTTAGACCTCATGGGTCTGCCTCTCGAAGCCACAGTTGATAGAGCAGGTTCTTCCCAACGGAGTCGTCACAATGGAGTCACCAGGTGCACAGTAGCAATCTTCAAGTTCTGACATCTGATGCACCTTCAGAATCATATGATATTTGTCGTTCAATCCTGGGGAAAAATATTCAACATCGTCCCCGGTAACGATGCCAGAAATGTTGGCGACGGAAGTCACTCCTGGATTGCTTGCAGGAGCAGAGCCCGATGCCCATCAGTTTAATGTCACGATTTGTTTTAAAGGGGTGACCGAATGGAAGGGAACTCGAGGAGATATCACTCTAACTCAGAGACCAAGTCTGGTATGTAAGGTGACAAAGGAGGTCTTGATCCAACTTCAGCCAGGAGGTTAATAAAAGGGTGATCAGGTGGAAGACTTAGTGAGGAAAGTGGACAAACAGCTTTGGGCAATAGGCTTACGGCTATTTGCAGAAGAAAGACACTGAGCAAGATTTTCTTGGGTTCAGGGTCTCAAGAAGCCGAGGAGGACTTGACTGGATCCTCCAATTCCAAGTCACTCAGCGATGGGAAAACCAAAAGAACTGGTTAGAAATATCATAATTGTTACAGTGATCCTACCAACATCATCCTATAACAACTATGGCTCGACTGGATCCTAAAATTCCGAGCAATTCAAACACAGTGGAACAAAGACGTAAGAGAGACTGGCATTCATCAGGCAAGAAGTATCAAGAGTGCATACATAACCAGAGTATCAGTGCTTCATTAAATATTTACAACCAGGACAAAAGCTCAACCATCGATGGATACAAAAATGGCAAAAATGCCTACATATACTCAAAATAACAACAACAGCGGAACCAAGAAATTGCATTGAAGGCTTTGCTTCTGCATGGCTTCTGACAATACGGGGCTGTGATCTCTGAATGGTCATGCAACTTATGGCAGACACGATCGATCTTCTGACAGTTTATTCGGCGAATCGACGTGCCTTTAATCCCATGCAGGACTTTCCCATTATGGCGGAGGCGATGTCTAACCACCACCAACTGCTTCAATAACTGCTTCTTGGGATTGAGAATGGCTCGGCCAAATCAGCATTTCGGGATATGGAAGACCCCTCACGTTGCCACCTGGACTAACTGAAAAGCTTGAGGGATGGGCGTGAAAAGCCAACACGGCGAATGGGGCGAATGATAGGAGTGATGGCATCGGATTACAAGGTCACAAAGGGAATGGCGTGGCCCGGGAAGAGTGACAAAGGAGGGCTCATGGTGGAATAAAACATGCGGAAGAGGGGGGAATATGAGGGATAGTGGATTCGTTCTTTGGTGAGTGGCTGACGTGGAGAAGGAGCGAGACACGCGGCAGGTGGTGACTGGATAGCGAGATGGAGGACGGGCCACCTGGGCGAAGATGGGGAGGCGGATGGATGACACACGACAGCAAGGGGGGGGGGGTGGAAAGGAAGGTGTCACGATGGGAGAAGGGCCCACACGGGGTTAAAGACAGGGCAACTGAGAAAGTCGGGGCTGCGCCTGAGCCATTGATCCGGGCTCCTCGATCATAGCCGTCGAAAAACTGCCTCCACGATTCCGAACCCCCCCCCCTTCGCTTAAAGGTAGAAAGGCGGGGGGGGGGTTCAGAATGGTCTTCATCGCCGTTGATCCGAGCGTGCTCATCTGGACCGTTGGAGAGGTGCGCCCCCGATTCCGGACCCCCCCCTCTTGCTTAAAGGTCGGAAGGCAAGGGGGGTCCGGAATCCAATATGCGTCGTCGATCTGGGCGCGCAAATCTGGACCACCCGGACTTGCTTGCTGCTTACCACGGGTGCATTATCGCCCGAAACTTTGGACAAGTGGGTTTTTTTACCCCTTCTTTTGCGTTCTACCCCCCTATACAAGAAATATTGCTAACAGTATGAGAATTTAACTTATCTCCTACACCATGGGACTTGTCCAGAAAATATCAACCCTAGGGAAAGGAGAGCTCTCATGTTAAATTCTGCACAATATCGCCTCATAAATTCAGTAATCTTTCAGATTAATTATGATGGGGTACTCTTAATATGTCTCAAATGTGAAGATGCAAACAAATTTCTGAAGGAACTCCATGATGGTCCTGTTGGTGGAAATTTCGTAGGAAACACCACTGCTCATAAGATACTGAGAGCTGGTTATTATTGTCCCACCTTGTTCAAAGACGCCCACATCTATGCTAGGAACTATAAAACTTGTCAAGTAAGTTCTAGGAGGGAGAAGAGAGCAACAATCCCACTCCAACCGGTGACTATCTCTAGGCCTTTTAAGAAATGGGGGTTGGATATCATAGGAGAAATCACACCCAGTTATTCGAAAAAACACAAGTATATACTTACTGCCACCGAATATTTCATGAAGTGGGAAGAATCCATCCCTCTGACTCAAGTAAATGAGAAGGTGGTGATCCAATTCATAGAACAACAACTGATCACAATGTTTGGTGTCCCTTCTGTTCTAGTTTTTAATAATGAAACTTATTTTTCTTCCACCCGATTGACAAATTTTTCTCTGGACAAAGGAATCATAATTAGGTACTCTGCAAATTATTATCCACAGGGAAACGAGGTGGAATAATGAACTAATAAGAACCTAGTGAGAATATTAGAGAAGACGGTTGCAGACAACCAAAGGAATTGGCATAATCTACTCCATAACGCTCTATGGGCCGATAGGGTCACACCCAAGGAAGCTATAGGAAATTCTCCGTACTTTTTGGTTTATGGGTAGGAAGCCATTCTCCCAAATGGGCTTTATCTTCCATCTCTTCAACTAGCCCAAGATTCCAGCGGGGAACCCTTATCGATCATATAACAAAGAATTGATACTCTGCTCATTCTAGAAGAGGAGAGAGAAAAGGCTAAGTCAAAATTTCTAGCTCACCAACAGATAGTGAAAATATGGTTTGATAAGAATAAGGCTAAAGAGAATTTTTTTGAAGTAGGAGACTTAGTCCTAAAATGGGACAGGGCAAATGAGCCAAAAGGGAAGCATTCTAAGTTTCAAAATCCGTGGCTTAGACCTTTCCAGGTGGTTGAGAAGATTGGGGTAGGCACTTATCGGTTACAAAGTTTGAGGGGGGAAACTGATGCCCTCCCAGTAAATGGCCAAGCCCTCAAACAATAATTCCAATAAAATAATAAAATAAATAAATAAATAAATAAATTGTTTTTGTTTTGTATGAGTGTTTTCATGATTGTGAAATGCATTTTTGTTGTTTTCTTTTTATTTATGGATTTATGCTCTTTTGAAAGTTGTGTTTAGTAAGATAATGGTCGACCTTAAATCATGCGACATAGCGAACTCAGTTCCTAACTCATCACTCACATACAAACACAAGGAGAGTTGAGGAACTTGCGGTTTCTTTGAGGAGTCCTCTATTTAACCTGTGCAAATGAACAACTTCGGAGAAATATTGGAAGTGTCTTCTTAGTGGTTTGGTAAGACCTTAAGGGAAATATGGTATGTTGAAAAGGACTACATGAAAACTGTAATACAAAGATAGCTAAGGATTCACCTTAATCGCCTCATTTTTTTTAAATAAACAGATGTCATCCTCTCCTACTCACTCAGGGAATTCTACCGAAATAAAATTTACTTTATCAAAAGAGTGAACAGTAGGAGAGGGTATGCATATGTCTCTGTCGGGGCTATGGACATTCGCTGGTAGTGGAGCAACACTGTAGCAATTGAGTAAATGTAACTAAAGTCTTAATTCCTGTGAATACTTTACTATATTTTGTGGAAAGGGAATGAGTGAGGGCTATAGGAAATGAAGGAGGAATAAAGGTTAAAAATCCCACGGGCAGGCCCAGAAGCATTAACCAAAGGATTTCAAATGTAAGGGTAAAAGAGGCTCTGATTTAAAACTAGTATGGTTCTCGAACAACCTTCATATCAGCTGAGCATGAAGGAATAACTAAGATTCTATTTTCACCCAGTGAATCGCCATTTGTTGAGCACTCAACACACCCTAAAAAGTCTATGTCAAATTTTACTTTTTGGTACCACCTAATTTTGAACTATCTAATTCGACCTTAGTATGAAGAATGTTTCCTTTGCTTATCATTTTGTTTTCCATTTAAGTCTTTCAAATTTTGCTCGATCATCCGAAAACCATTAATTTAAAAGACTTATATCTAAATTAGAGAATTGACAGTCAAAAATTTCCCCCAACGCGCTTAAGGAATTTGGCATTGGAAAGGACTAAGCGTGAAAGAAAACGCTAGAGAGAACCAAAGCTACCGAGTCCCGATATTCGTTAGCATCGGAAGACGCGAGATTTATTTCACAACAAGCATCTCTGAGAATATCACTGATGACTGATCCCTTTGACATCAATGAACGACTAAAAGAGTAAGCGCTCACGAAGAATGAAATGATATCACCGATCGCCAACTTCTGAAACATTTTTGGCATCATCGGTTTTTGAGTATGATAACCCACAAAGGAACTACACGATGGAACTATCTCTGAGAGCCAATCCTCGATAACTTTCATCCTCGGCGATTTTTTATAAGGATAGGTCGTGGATAACATGATAAGTCAACCCCCGATTGCCGACCCCGATATCTTTTGGCCTCATAAATCCCAGGCTTATTTTAATGCACGTATTCTGTTGAAAGACACGAATCTGACTGAGATATGCGGTCAAACCACATGTCCTTTGTTTCCATCTTTCGTTGCCTGAGTAATCAGACATATGATCTAGTTTTACCTGGAGTCGTTACTAGCTCCTGAGACCAACGTCACACCCCAAACTAGTTTTACCACATCAGCATCGTACGAAGAAATTCGTCGGCGTCGAAAGTTTTCTCAGGAGGATACCGACGAAAACATGCATAAGGATATCATCGATTCCTGACCTTCCCACTAAGAAAATGACGCGATGGGACATTTTAGCTCTGAGATACACTAGATATGACGCATTTAAAGGGTTAATTAATTCCAGAAACTTGCATTAGCTTCTAATTCGTGCGTGAATCAAAAGGACTATTTGAACATGCTGATACAGTGCATCTCCCTCCATGCCTCCGTCATCAACCCACGTAGAATTTATTTGCAGAGATTCAATGGTAGATTGTTTTGAATTTCATCCATTTCTCATATTAATTGGCTGATATGACTGGTAGGATCTCTCCCATTATATTCTTTTGAGTCATTGTAAACAAGGTTATTTTTTACGCAAATGAGTTCGGAACACCTAGAGGAGTGAGACGAGCAGTCTGGGGATAGCTTCCAAGTTCAATAGAGTATTAAACAACAATTTAGCAAGTGTTACTGGTATGTACCAGTCTATGGATGTTTTATGCTTCATTTCATATATTTTATTCAATGTTACTTTGTACACTTGCCTAAAGGATCATTTTCAGTTGTAGGAACGATGCCTATGAAGAAACCCACCACCAGGAAATCTCTAAGAAAACCAAAGCTACAAGAATCAAAGGTGGGAGAAGGTTCCTCCCCAGTGGTTGCAAGATAATTGGAATTTTCTCCAAAGCCAGTGCCCGTCATCAAAACAACCACCAAGAAAGATTTCGTTCAACCCCCGTCCTTTGGAGAGATAGAGGAAAACATTGGGACCAAGACAATATTCACGCGCTAGGAAGAAATTTTCAAGAAAATCAAGTGGGAGGAATTCCCCAAATATACCCCGCATAATGATCCTAATACGAGGAGACTCGATGATGAATTCCTCCTGAATGTCCGAAAAGCATATCTGCACAGGGTGGTGAGCAGGACTCTGGTATTCCCCTGCATCGAACTCTTGAAATGGCTTATCGATCACATTGACATGCAAATATGGTTGATTAATGATGACAACAATGAGTGTGTCGGGGTTTTCTTCCCAGTGGAAGTGCAGAATTACTACAAGCTTAGAGAGTCGGAAGAACGGTTAAACACAAATTTTGTTGTAATCTTCTATGAGAAAAATGACACCAGCAAGGTGATGGAGTTGTGGTGGAGAGAGGATAAAAATTTCACCAATCAAACCTTCGGCTGGTACCCCACTACTAACTTGAGGGAGACGTACATCTATCTAATGGCCCTCCTCTTCCGATTGCATGGGGAGAAAGAATGCTCTAGGTTTTTGGAGGCTTGGATGCCTCTAGCTTATATGGTAGCCATTTCCAGAATAGGTTTTAACTGAGGTACCATCATCTCCAAACAACTGAGCACTTGGATATGATAGGATCAAATGCCAAAAGAGGGAGAAACCCAATCCTTCTATATGGCTTCTTATCTATTGAACATCATTTGTGCCAGAAATGTCTTTGTTGGAATGAACTTGAGATGGAACACATCAGATCTCCTGATCCATGTGTATTTTGGCATCTTGTGGGAGAACAGGCACAAGAAATCCTACTCTTTCATTTGCGATCATTTTATTGCACATATTTATTTCTTGTTGTTCAAGAAAGAGTGCCCAAGGTTGTTGGATGCAGCTAAAAAGGTTGTATCGAAAGTTGTTCATTGGTATATAGATGAGTGTGACACTTACATTAGGGTTTTTGGTGCCACTGGAGCACCCCATATTCTACCTGTATATTTCCTCGATCGACTAGTAGTAGGGGAAATCTGTTATCAAACCATATTGCAAGGTTATAATGCTACTTTGGTAAAGGATAAGAAGAGGGCCTTCATACCCTATGGGTTTCATATTGGTTTCTACATATTAAAGGACACCACCCAAGACAAGAAAGAAGGGTTAATCCAATTGGAGTTTCGATTCCAGACTGGCCGTTTTCACAAGAACGACCCTAAGGGTCTGGTCTTGAAGCACGCATTACAGGTATCATCCTGCTGGACATATGCCCATGACAGGTTTGAGGATGATATCTGCATCGAAAATGATCAAAGCTGGGATGAGGTGGTGGCAAGGATGGATTACCCTAAAGAAAATAGGTTTAAGGCCATGAGTTGGTATGAGAAAGAAACAATATTGGAATAATCGGCTCAAGAAATCCTCAGGGCCAACGAAGAAAGGATAACACCTGAATCAATCGAAGAGGTGGAAACTCCTTAAGAAGCCACCAGAACAATAGAGAGTTCTCAGGTAACCCCGATACAAGATAGGAATTTCTCTGAGGTTAAAGCTGTGCAGGGGATGGGGGACTCATGTATCAATGGACCCAATAGATAATGAAGCAGATGCAAGATAACCCATACCTTGTCATATTTCCAAGGCTTTCGACCGATAGCCCAGAATAAATCCTGGTGGGGCCAAGCGACCCTGATTTCATGAACCTTGATAACATCAACGAGTCAGATGACCCTGAATCCACAATGCCACCAACTGGATCACTGGTAGGTGTGAGGACTCAACCAAAGACAGTCAGGTATCAGTAGAAACAAGCGCGCCTAATCCTTTGAGCGAGTTTATAAATATATATAGTGATGATTAAATCCTAGAGGCATCTTGTGGGACTCCTGTGCATTTCCAAGAAGAAAAGGGACCTAATAAGATTTCTTCTCCTGTTCGCATGGTCCAAACCTAGGAGATCGCACAAAAGGAAATAGAGACCAAAAATTTTCCTGATACAAAGAGGCTCGATGCACCGAAAACCCGAGAAAACAATCTAAAGGGAAATTCATAATAAGATGAGCCAAAGGAAGGATCCCTACAAAAGGAAATCGAAATTTCAACGGACGATGAACAAGTAAGTATCGAGTCTTTTCTCGACGCCTCTATTCTTCTCAACACCCATATCCATGACAATCTACAGATGGACGCAGGGCCTTCGGAGCACAATGAGAAAGTTCAAGAACCTGATCTTGAAAAAGTATACACCACCATAAATTTTGGAAACACACTCACATGGGGTGATCAACAGATTCCCCAACCTGTGGATGAGGTAGATGATATTTATGCAATCTCCTATGATCGAAAGAGGAATTCCATCATCTAGATAACTACAAATAAAAGGAAGATCAGGTTGGATCACTCCATCCTCATCACTACAGAGGAAAACTTGATAAGCACAAAAAATACCAGAACATATGAGCTCCTCGGCGTGGGAATGGTGCTCTCGGATGCCACCCTGGATAGAGACAAATGAGATGAAAAGGATCTCATTTCCACCCTGAAGGAACTAGAACATTTACGACACCTAGCTGAATACTATCAGGGTGCCACTTAGACCACGGTATACCTAAGAAGCGAGTTCGAAGAAGCTTACAGCCAATTCAAAAAAGAGAGGCACCTTTTTACTAAAAAGATAACTAAGCTCCAAGAAGACACTCTCATGGCACTCACAACGTGCAAGGATATTAAGCGGTGGCATGAAAGGGTGCATCAATCCGTAGAAATACTTGAATAAATTGATGCAGTTCAACATAGTCGGGATAATGAAGAACATGACATCTGGATGCTGGGAAAAATCAGTCTTGATTGCATGAAGCGATCAGTCGTGTATTGGGCTAAGATGTCTCAGGAACCACACCAAGAAATTCAAGAGCAGTGGGCCAAATGCGAGAAATATTGGGGGAAAATTAACAAATCAATGAAGGATATCAGACTCCCCAAGTTTGGAAACCCCGACAACTTCGTTGACTTGTGTGACATAGTCGAATCGCATACCAAGCAAGATTTATTATGGGCCAAAGAGCTAGAGAAGGTGACCGATGCAGTGTCAGGACAAGTTAAAATATTTATGGAACATCTAATTAGATCTCAGACTATGCTACATCAGTTAAACACCAGTCTAGTGAAGTACTGAGCGCATGCGACAGAGGTTAGATGAATTTACGCATCTCCAATGGAGAAGCATAGATTTCCATGGGCCCAAACTTGCGAGGAGATGTTTATTAGTTGGTCAGAGTATGAGGAAAGTCACCCTTTCAAGTGATATCTTGAGTTTACTGTTAAAGAAACTGTTAGAAGAGGATGCCACATGTCTAAGTTTGTTTGGTTTAAACTACACTTAGCCGTTATTTTCAGTTGAATTTTATGTTATAAATAAGAACATCGACCAATTAGTTAAGGGTCGATGGTTGTTGCAAGAAAATATTATGTTTTGGTTTTGTCAAGAATTATTTCCGAGCTATCGTTAATAGAGAAGTCCTTCTGGACCAGAGACAAAATTATTTTCATCAAATGCATGTGATTGGATGTGGAGAAGAACTATTTCCTATCTCATTTCATGAATGATTCTCTAATGAGTAAGAGTTATTTAATCTATTATCAAGTTATCTGGTGCAATATTTTGTTGTTCTCTACTTTAATGATGAAGATGAATCGTGGTGTTATTATGTGATAGATAATTAAGTAGGTGAATTATTTTGCTTACCATTGCCTTATCACATATGTGTTTTCTTTCTGGTAATTAGTTTCTCAGAAAGTAATTGGATTCTCACATGGTTAATGTATTAGTACTAGGCCCGTGGTATAAAATTGGTGTCTGCATGCTCGAGCAACGAGTTATCCCAAGTTCATCTTCTTCCCCAGTAGTTAGAACTTAATCCTGTTTTGTTTCCAAGTTGGTTTATACCAGCTTACATCTCATATCTGTCCCACCCAAGAGAAAATACAAAAAGATATAGTCCAAACTAAAGGAATATCCTTCACATGAAAACATAAATCCCATCGATAAATTGGTTGGATTGCAAGATCTGGAGAACCATTCCATTATTAAACGCTGGATAGTCTAATTGGGGCTCGGTGGAAGGTTTGGTTCCTGTTGTTGAATCAATGGATTTAGGACCCATCAACATGACATTTGGAGGAAAAAGGTCCAATATTTCCACAGTTAAAGCATATAAGAGGAAACTTTCCCTTGTATCTACTAGTTCCTTTCTTGAGTTTCTTCATGAAGTTGGTTATTTATTCATAAAATATTTCTGATTGATCTTCATTAGACACTTGTTCCCATTTCCTTTTTTATTTTTATGCCTTGAAGGTTGTTTCTCCTTTTGATGGTTTCTCTTGCCATGTTCTCATCTCATATGATGTGAGGATCCCATGTAGTTAATCAATTGT
Source organism: Picea engelmannii (assembly GCA_009831015.1). NCBI lineage: Eukaryota > Viridiplantae > Streptophyta > Pinopsida > Pinales > Pinaceae > Picea > Picea engelmannii. The sequence continues at coordinate 3,099 of WSFP011507696.1, read as the reverse complement.
GATCTTATCAAGGTTTGGTCTCTGTTGAAGGGTAGAAATATTGGCATCATACCTCATAGGTAAGATGCCATCTTGGTATCTTAAGATCTTTTGGAAAATGGGTTGATCTTTGAGTGATTATCCTAATTCTCTTATTGAGTTGTTTATTTCATCCACTCTCTAAAGATATTATGCTATGTTCTCTTCTTCTTTCATTTTCAATTTTTCAAATTGTGTTCTGTAGGTTTCTATTTTGACATTTTTGACCTTGATATCTCCTTCATATATGATGTTTAGTTTGTCCCATATTTATTTTTCTAAATTACATTGCATTACTTTCACTACTATAGGATTGGCTAATCCTCCTAGGATGGCATTGGCTGCTCTTACATTGTCATTGCAAGGCTTATTTCCAACTGTGTCTGTGGGAGTAGTAGTAGGTGCAGTGTACCCATTTTCTACAAATTTACAGACATCACAACCTAGGGACATTATATAGCCTTTCATCCTCACACTCCATAGTGCATAATCATTCCCTTTGAAATAATGTTCTCTGGTGGAGGACATTCCTTCTTGTTGATCCATTGGTTTATACAAAATCTACCTTCCAATTATTAGAATATGCTAAAGGAACCTTTCTCTGATACCAATTGTTGGAAATAATGAGAGGGGGGGGGGGTTAAATTAGTATTAACTTTTTAAACAATTAGTAATTACTTTGTATTTTATTAATCAACACAATATATAAATAATGGACTTGTATTTAAAATCAACTATATAAATATAGTTAACAAGAATTAAAAAGTTTATAAAGAATAATCTATGATTGTGAAGGACACCAATCCTCTTTATAGCACCAAATATTGGAGACACAAATCCCCTTATTTTCTAATCACCTACTCAAGGAATCTACAACTCCCTGATTATCCAATAACCAACTTGAAAGGATGCTCAACCCTCTGTATTCTTCAATAACCAACTTGAAAGGAGGCACCGATCCCGTGTTTTCTTCAAGCACTAACTTGAAAAGAAGCTGCAACTCGATGTTGTTTAGGCTTCAACCTGTAGAGGACTACTATCCTCCTAACATCCTCCCTTCCACCCTCAATTCATAAGTATCTTCTTCTTTCTTCCTTGGAATATGCACATTCTTCTGATATTTAGATGTAGAGCATAGAGACATCTTTCTTTCACTATATCTTTTTGTTTATATAGTATTCAAAAAAGGTATGAATTCGAACTGTTGTGTGTTTTAATAATGAACCATTGCAAATTTTCATTTTATTAACAAAATAACAAAAATGTTGTCATTTTTAATTAGGAACACATTTTCTCATTTGTTTATCTCTTTACGAAAAGGATCTTTAATTACATATTTAACTTCATTTTCCTTGACTTCATGGTTATCTTGATGAGGTAATTTATCCTTTATCAATTGTTTAGACATGATTCAACTCTTCTTATTTTAATATCTTGTTTATTGTAATCTCGGATTAGATTTTGAATTCAATTTCCTGGTGCACTTTTCCTGTACCTGAAATGGACGATTTCCATATGAACAGACTGCTGTGACTTATGATTTAGAAAAATATGGAAAAAAAAATGTGTACTCTGGCTATTTATACGTCGGGAAATTCTCGACCATTCAAGCCACAAAGTCGAGTCGAAAAGTAACGTAGAGTCAACTATTGTAAATGGAAGTTTATCAAATTCAAAGTCGAAGGACAATGTAAGTCGAAGTTTATATAAGTCATAGTCAAAGTCAATTAAAGTCGAAGTTGTCCAAGTTAGAGTTGAAGTCAATGAACAATAAGTCGAAGTTTATCCAATTCGAAGTTATCCAAGTTGGAGTTGAAGTTGAAGGCACTATAAGTCAAAGTTTATCCAAGTCAAATTCAAATTCAATTCAAATCAAATTTGAAGTCAGAGGAACTGTGAGTCAAAGTTTATCCAAGTCGAAGTCGAAGGAAATTCATGTTGAAGTTATCCAAGTTGGAGTTGAATTCAGAGGCATTGTAAGTCGAATTATGTCTAGGTCAAAGTCGGAGGCACTATAAGTCTAAGTTGGAGTCAGAGGTAATGTTAAAATTAATAACTTCCTGACATATTGATGGTCAATTGAACTAACTGTGGAGTTCCCCTTCTCTATGTTTTGCGTGCTTTTCACAAGTTCCCAACATCTCGATGGTCAATTGTACCAAATTTGGAGTTCCAATACTATATGTTTTGTGTGTTGTTCACAAGTTCCCGAAATATTTATGGTCGATTGACCTAAGTGTGGAGTGATATGAAAATGAAAATGCTTGTGTCTCTTTGAAATTGCAAGTGTAATTTGTATGTGCGTGATCAATAGGTTCAAGTTGCAAACACATAAAACTTAAAATGAGTTTTTACTTAAACATGAGAAACATAAAAAAAAATAATAGCCATCAAAGTAAGCACATTAACACAAAAAAATGATAAAGGAGTTCACCCCTCTCTTGGGCTACATCTCCTGGTCCAGCTTCCAATGGATCATTTTCATTAATGCTCAAAGTGTCAAAATCAATGCTTTAAAATGCTCAGAATGAAAAACAAATGGCTTCAATGGCTCCAAAATGTCCAAAAATCCCTAGCTAGGCTCTTCCTGCACCTGGTTTGGCAAAAAACTGAGAAAAATATAAGTCGGGATGTTTTTCCCCAATAGCTAGCTATCTCTGTTCGCCAAAACACACCTTTGCAAAAACTGACCCTAGCTCCAAGCGTTTCTCGTGCCAAAAACCTAGCACACATGCCATTCTACAATTAAGGTGAAATTTTCGTATTGTTAGGTAGCATAGGAACCTTTTCCGATGGAGGTGTCAGTCACATGGTCCATGTGGCCTGGCACCGACCTAAAGTATAACACCTGTCCTCTAGTCCATTGGAACGTTCGTCGTTGCTAGTCATATGGAAATGTAAGTGTGGTGATCGTGGGATAACCATTTAGAATTTCATAAATATTTTTCGTATGGTCATATGTAGTGGGGTATGTGTGACCGAGGGCTGGGGCTAAGCCCCGACCCTTTCTCTGCCTGGACGAACCATACATAAAACTTAAAATGTAGTTTAATGGTATAAGGTTAAGATTCAATACATAGG
>ML888808.1:1836-13325 GCA_009831015.1 Picea engelmannii | reverse complement strand
AGAGTTGATGAACAAAGACGTTTATCGTTCACATGTGATTAAAGCACTGGCCATTGAACCTGACATAGGCACGAAGGCCTTAACCATTGGATCAACAAATCATTCAGACACTGTGAACCTTACGGATGATCAACCCGAGCTTCTTTTCAGACCTGGACCTGAAGTAGATGGTCGAGATGATACTGGTGAAGTCGCTCCTTTGTACATCAGTCTAAACATACATGAACTGATCTTGCATAACGCTATGCTGGATTTGGGTGCTTCCCACAATCTGATGCCCAAAGTAGTAATGGAGAAATTGGGACTGGAGGTCACCAGACCTTACAATGATTTACACTCATTCGACTCCAATAAAGTTAGATGTATTGGTTTGATCAAGGACCTATGCATCACCTTGGTTCAGATTCCTGCGAAGAGCATGGTAATGGATGTGGTAGTTGCAGACATCCTGCCGAAGTATGGAATGTTGCTATCCCGGTCTTGGGGGGCTAAGTTGAAAGGAACCCCGCAGCTAGATATGTCTTATTCCACTATTCCAGTTTTCGGGCAACAAAGAAGGCTATACAGAGAAACATTGATGAAGTACATGGTCAGTAGCCAAGAAAAACTGCACAACTATCCCCTCTACTTTGCACTTTCCGATCTGGATTCTTTTATCTTGTACAATGATGGTGACACGAGAGAAAAAGATACTCAGCTAGTGGAAGATACATCTAGCCAGGACGAAGGCCAATAAATCATTGAGGTAGCAAAGATGAATAACGTGATAACTGAAGAGTTACCCGCATATTTCTGGATCATGGACTTTGATGGAGCAGTGAGCAAAGAAGGAGCTGGAGCAGGAGTATGGCTGCATAACCATAGAAACAGGTATTCAGAAAACCATTCTTACAAATTAAATTTCCAATGCACTAACAATATTGCTGAGTGTGAAGCCTCGATGCTCGGTCTGAAGCTTTTGAAAAAAGTTGGTTCTAAACAGATTATGGTAAGAGGTGACTCTGAGTTGATAATCAAGCAAATCAAAGGTGAGTATGCTGTGAAACACCCATGTCTTAGAGATTATAGGAATGTTGTTCTTGATGCCCTTAGATGTTTCACGAAGTTGACTTGCAGGTAATGCCGAGGGGACAAAACATTCTGGCGGACGGATTGGCTATTTCAGCAACCACCTGTAAGATTTATTTCCGCTCGACTCGTCCATACACTATTGAGGTGAAATGCAGACCAACCGTCCCTGACAATATCAGGTACTGGAAACTGTTTGGTAATGATGATCAAATCGAAGACTTTCTGAGGTGTAAAAACGATTTTGAATGTACAAATATAGATTTAGAGAACGAAGATGAAAATGTAAATAGTTCTGAGTTTGAAATTGATAGTGTGAATATCGTAGATTCAAGAGAATTAGGTGATGATGAATTGGATGCTGATGTTTTACAGTTGAAAATAAATATTTTGCCTAGAGGTATAGTTCCTTTAGAGGACTTGTTTGATTTTAACGACATAGACAAAAAACCAAAAATCAAAGCCCATGGACAAGAGGTAGAAGACTGTAATATAGGGACTGAAGAGAAACCCAGGATAGTCAAACTGTCTAAATCATTACCCCCAGAGAAAAAACTCAAATACATTGAGTTGTTCAAAGAATATTCGGATGTCTTTGCTTGGGGCTATGAATATTTGAAAGCGTACGATACCAACATCATATAACACAGGATTCCAATAAAAGAAGAAAAAAAACCGTTTAGGCAGAAACTTAGGAGGATAAATCCCAAGTTTCTCCCTCTGATATAAAAGGAAATAAAAAAAATGTACGATGCCAAAATCATAGTTCCGCTGCATTTTTCCAAATGGGTCTCTAATTTGGCCCCTACACATAAGAAAACTGGGGAAATCAGACTCTGCATAGATTTCCAGAATCTTAATAAAGTCTCCCTGAAGGATAATTACCCCTTGTCGAAAATGGACCATATCCTGCAAAGGGTGGTCAGATCCAGTCGAATTTATCTGTTGGATGGTTTCTCAGGTTACAATCAGGTCCTAGTTCACCCAAATGACCAAGAAAAACCGCTTTCACCACCCCATGGGGAACTTTCATGTATGTGAAAATTCCTTTCGGTCTGATGAACACAGGAGCCACTTTCCAAAGGGCGATGGATATTGCTTTCGTGGAAGAATTGGGTAAGTTTATTTTCGTCTATTTAGATGATGTGAATGTGTTTTCCTGATCTGATGACGAACACCTGCAACACCTCAGACGAGTCTTCGAGAAATGTAGAAGGTTTGGGATTTATTTAAATCCTAAGAAGAGCCTTTTTGGGTTAGAGGAAGGCAAACTACTAGGACACATCATCTCCAAAGATGGAATCAAAATAGACCCCAGTAGAATCGAGGCCATACAAAAATTAGAACACCCAAGAAACCTCAAAGAACTACAGTCTTTTATCGGGAGAATAAACTTTCTACGAAGATTCATTCCCAATCTGGCAGAACTCCTCAGAAACATCACTAATATGCTAAAAAAGGATGTAAAAATTAAATGGGACTCTGAGTCCAGATAGTCTTTCGAACAAGTCAAACAAGCACTCACAGAAGCCCCTGTTTTGATCAGTCTTGATTTTACTAAGGATTTCTATCTCTTTTCTTTCGCTTCCGAACATACTATAGCAACAGTGTTACTGCAAAAGAACAACGAAGGGTATGAACAACCCATAGCTTTCTTTAGCAAAGCATTAAGAGATGCTTCTCTGAATTACAAGATAATGGAGAAACAAGCTTTTGCTTTGGTAAAATCCATAAAATACTTTAGAGTCTACATTCTTCATTCCCACACCATAGCATATGTTCCGAATGTGGTAGTAAAAGACATTTTCACACAGGACAACCCTGATGGAAGAAGGGGAAAATGGATTGTTGTCATTTTAGAATACGATATAGAGATTAAGCCCATGAAACTAATCAAAGGTCAAGGCCTTTCTAAATTAATGGTTGAATCTAACTTCCATGCTCTTGACATTAATTTTCTAGATGTGGCAGATGAACAGGGCGAGAGGGTGACTCCAAACATGAGAGAGGTATTTCTCAACTCTCTATGGTACGCAGACCTTATTTTTTTTTTGCAAAATCTACAATCTCCCCTTGGTTTGACTAAGACTAAAGCTAGATTTTTAAAGTTGAAAGCCTTAAAATTCTATATTCTAGAAGGAAATTTGTATTGGAAAGATCCTGGAGGTATTCTGTTAAATTGTTTATTGAAAGATGAAGCTGATAAAGTGTTACAAGAGTTTCATGCAGGAGAATGTGGTGGCCATCTGAACTGGAAAGTCACATCCAACAAAATACTCAGAGCTGGATTCTATTGGCCCACCCTGTTTGCCGATGTACATCAAAAGGTAATTGCATGTCATCAATGTCAACTGTTTGAAGGCAAAAGGAAACTCCTCCCTCTACCTCTGAAACCGATCTCAGTTGAGGCCCCTTTACAACAATGGGGACTCGACTTCATTAGAGAAACACATCCCCCATCTTCAGGCCAGCACAGGTGGATTCTCACTGCCATCGATTATTTTACCAAATGGATCGAGGCAGTACCAAGTAGGCAAGCCACTAACTCTGTTATTATTAAATTCCTTGAAAATAATATTTTGTCTCGCTTTGGATGTCCTAGAAAGATCATAACTGATAATGCAGCTTCCTTTCGGTCGAAGAAGCTCATAGATTTTTGCAACCAGTATCACATATGTTTGGGGCATTCCACAGCCTACTACCCTCAGGCAAATGGGCTGGCGGAATCTTCAAACAAAACCTTGGTAAATATCATCAAGAAAACATTACAGGAAAACAAGAAATCATGGCGCAACAAGTTGGTGTTTGTGTTATGGGCTGATAGACTAACCACCAAAATATCAATTGGTATGTCACCATACCAGCTGGTCTATGGAACAGAGGTAGTTTTCTCCACTTCTCTAGGAGTTCCAGTCATGAAGTTTCTTCAAGATGTACAAGCTGAGCCAAATGACTCACAGAGAAGGGTCAACCATATGATCCATTTGCAACAGTCTAGGGAGGACGTTTTCAGCAAGACTTAGGTAATCCAAGAAAAATTCAAGAAGATCTTTGACAAACGAACCAAGGAAGATGATTTTGAACTAGGAGATTTGGTGCTGAGATGGGATGCCAGAAAGGAAGACAAGGGAAAGCATGGAAAATTTGATAGTCTGTTGACAGGAACATACATGATCCAAGCTTTCAGGGGAAACAATGTTTTCTTGCTAAACAACGTTGATGGGACAGATCTGCTAGGAGGACCTGTGAATGGCAGAATGCTAAAACATTATGTGCCACCTCAATAGAGATCTGAGTTTTCAATCTCCATTGTACATACCATTTTTATTTTTATTTTTCACTTGCATTTTCTGAGTGAAGAACATTAGTCAGTTGGTTGAAGCCCGAAGAGAAGGCCCTCAGCTATTGACCACTGTTTTAAAATTTTTGAGAATAAAACCAACGAAGGCTACTAGGCAGAAATTTTCAGAATGATAGGAACCAAGATTCTTGGCACTTCACAGGGCAAGTACCATCCCCAGGTGGAGCCACTGTTATCACCCTATAAATTATAGGATCAACTGGTGACTGGGATATTATCTGTCTCTAGTGTTTTTGTTGACAAATGATTTTTCATTCTGCAAATAATTTGAAAAGAAAAAGAAAAGAAAAAGAAAAAAGAAAAGAAAAGAAAAGAAAAGAAAAAGAAAAAAGAAAAAAGAAAAAAAAAATAAAAAAAAAATAGGGCATAAAAGAGTTGCAATAAAATCCCCATGCAATAATAGTAACTTGGTCCATACCTTTCAAGCATGGCCAAGTTCTTTTTAAATTTGATGTTGATAGGGTAGTGAATGAATTTGGCTAAATAGTTTAATCTTAGCCAAAGTGTGTAGGTTATATTAGTGAATAAATCTAGCCACACTGTCTAATCCTGGTCAGATAGCCTAGGGTAGAGTAATTTCTTCACCCAACAGTTTAATCTGGGTTAACTGTCATAGGAAACTAGGTTAGAACATAGGTTAGTGGCACTATTGCTTCGTTTCAATAAAGCCATCTTGATGTAAGTGTTGCACCATGTTTCAAATGCTTAAAAGATAGTTTGATCGAAGTCCCTTGGTGGTGTCTACCTCGAAATTTGGGAAAAAACCCATAAAATGCATTTATCCTAAGTTTTTCCTAACGCATGTATTCTCTGCTCCCCATTTATACTCCCCGCACATACCGGCGGTCCTGATCGCGACACCTAGATCTACAGTGCACAAAGCATTCTAGACCCCCCCCGACCATTCTTCTTTTAACCAGGGGGGGGGGTTCGGAATCGACGATAAGACTTGTGCTCATCTGGACGGATTAAGATTGAGCGCTCAAATCAATGGACAATATTTGATTCCGGACCCCCCCGTCTGTTCTTCCTTTAATGGAGGTGGGGGGGGTCTGAAATGAGTAATAAAAGGTGCACTAAGATCTGTGGCCAGGAAATAGGCGCGTAGATCAACGACCCTAAATGGATTTCAGACCCCCTTGGATGATCTGCTTTAAATTGAGCGGGGGGGTCCGGAATGGTAATCTCCCTCTGGTGGGTCCCTTGTATTATGTGGCATAAATCTATTGGTCCTGAAGTCCCGTCACCATATGCTATCTGACAGACCCCCCGTCACTTATGGACGTCACTTTCCAATTGTTCCACTTGTTCCACTTGTTCCCGAGTTAGTCACATCCCATAACTGTTGTCAGTCCCCTTCCCCCCTTTCACTCATGGCAAGCCCCTTATTACGAATTTTACCTCCAATCCCTAGCCACCACATCACTCGTCCATATCTTTCAGCCACCGTCACTGGCCATCTCACCCCTAAATGACCCATTGTCCATTTATTACTGGATAACCTATCCGTTATCCAACTGACCTGTCTCCCGCACTCAACTGACCCCATTTTTAAATAAAACTACTGTTTTTTCCCCCCACTTTCGCTGTTCACTTGTCGCACCATAGAAACTCATCGCTTTCTCCTCTGTTACATCCTGTCACCTTCATCCACAGTCATTCGACCCCACTAACTTTGTGTTTATTGCAGGTACTGTTGCAGAAATGGCGCCAAAGCCCAGACAAGCAGAAGGAGAAGAGAATCTATTTCTCTCTCCTCCTGTCGACCTGGACAAGATCCCACTGGTCGACAAAGATAGATTAATTGCAGATACCAAATGCGATTTCGATTTCTCAGACCTCCTGTCATGGCTCATGGAATTTTTCCTAGACCAGAGTGATGAAAATGGACTCTGGGAGTCCAATTTACCCCTTTACCTCTTTCCCCAGATCCACCATTTTCCCAAGTTCACGCTTAAGTGTCAAGCTCATTATATTCCCGAACAAATATGCGTCGTCTCCTCTTCTGGAGAGATCCTGTTCGTCATCACGCCCGAAGCCATAGACCAGATGATGCAAATTCCCCATGCCGACTCTGCGTCTCCTCTCAACCTGGAAATCCTTATAGAGTTGTATTAGAAGATGAATTTTTCCCAAAGAGCTCAAATATTTGAGCTTTTCTTTCCCACCTCCGCTCAATTCCCTTCCACAAATCCCCCTTACCCGTCATCCATGTTCTCCACTAAGGGAAACTAGGTCATTTCTTCCCTTTGTGCTTTGCTAGGGTACTATTCCAACCAGTGGGTAGACGAGCCCATTCTGAGTTTTCTATCCATTTTCTCTACTGATGAAAATCCCACCACCCAGTTTGATTTCAACACCTTATTGGTAGACAATATTCATGAACAATTCATGAATTTTGGCACAAAAGGCATGTTCAGATATTCATCAATATTAGCCTACTTGTTCATCTTTTTCCAGGCGGATAAGTTTGCATTTTCCATGCAGAAGATGGATGCAGATGGTAGACCTCAAGCAGTCACAACATGGACCTTCGTGCTGAAACACAACTCCACAGAGTATATCTTCAAGGCATTCATCGATCTGTTTTACCACCCTGTGGTAAGAATGCTAGGTGGCAGGCCCGAGCCTCGAATAAACGATGAAGTTCAGAGGATCCTGCACCTCTTGGACAACACAAAGACCGGGGATTGGTACCTGTATCAGAATCATACCGAGATCAGAGTATATGGGTGTGAGTTGGCACCCTATAAGCTACCCAAGTATATGTCGATCAGAATCTTTGCTTTAGAGTATATAAGACAGATCATGAATTCAGATGATATCCATTTTGTATCTTTGAAGAAAAAGCAACATCTTAGAATCAAGGGGAAGATTGTCTCCTTCATCTGCAACAGTCGTGGCGTCAGGGAAGAAGCTCACATCTCTGAATGTGAGGAAAATGTCCCTCTTGGACAAGATACCAAAGGTCATGGAGGCCTTTGCAATGCTTCATTTTGATATGCCACTTTCCTATCATCTGTTCATCCTTTACTATCCCCATAATAACTGGACCATAGGTTGGTATAATCAGGGTGCATGCCCATGAAAAGCTATGCATAAATTGTCAGTGTTTCATGGAAACCTGCATAGGAGATCTAGCTAAAGAAAGTATAAACAAAGCTTATCAAGAAAGGAAGAGAGATTCAATATGGAAGAATGAGAAAACATATTCACACTACTCCAATGAGTTGATTATTGATACATAGATCATGATCTATATGATACAATGAATGAGTGGAATACTCTCATATATAGGGCAAAACATTCCATAATTAAGAAAAGTAATTAAGAAGTTAGCTTTCCTTAGGAATTCATGCATAATAGTGATGGTAAAAATAGAAAGTTTAAAATAGAACTAGTTAGTTAACTCCCACTGAACTAGTCTGTCAAAAATATAAATTTCTCCAACACCCCTTTGAACATCACTATGGAGTAAAAAATGAGTCCCAGCTACTAGGCCATTTTCGGTACTCATGTACAATGCAACTAATAAACACTGAAAAAATGAGGAAAGAGGGAAAACCACGTGGGAACAACCCCCCCCCTCAAAAGATAATGTATCAAAATAAGAAAATGGCAGTTGCTAGGAAACTGTATTCTTCACTACAAGACGATCCCGAAAAGTATGAAACTTCTGATCACTGAAAGTCTTCGTGAAGACATAGAATTATTTATGGATATGATGAAGTCCTTTGGAAACCTGTCGAGCCTTGTACCTCTTGATCCTGTGGACCCATATGCACTTGAAAATATTCCTTTCTAGTGGAAGTGGAACCAGATTCCAAGTCTGGTTCTATAGGAGTGATTCATACTCCTTTTGCATGGTTGCTTGCCATAATGGATTTCCCACAACCCTATTGTAGTTCCGTGGATCAACAGATTGAACCATATAGCAATGCATGGGCATCACAAGTTTTGAATCTGAAAGAACATGAGAAGGATATTCATGCTAAGATTGAGTCATCCTCGAATCCAATGGATTCCTTGCAAGGTTTCCTGCTGCCTGAAGTGTGGTCTGTGCCTTCTTGGGCATTTGTTGAAGCTTCAACACTGGCTTCTTATCTGGATATACTACCTTCTTATTTCCATGTACATAATCTGAGTGTATGGAATCATCTCTGATGTCTGAAATTGATGGAAGAACAAGAGTATATGAATGTTTCATTGGAGGTGCATGTAAGGTAATCTCCTTATGTGTAAGTACATCATTAGAAAACTTAGTGAACTTATACAACCTTGACTTGTGATCCACCTCACTAATTGCAATGATCGAATTGTCATGAATGTCAATTACTGAAACTGAATGTGATGTAAATTCAACCTTTTTACCTTTTTGAGTGATCTGATAAATTAAGAGTAGATTCATAGAAAGCTTTGGAACATGTAGAACATTCTCAAAACTTCCATTGTGGAGTTCCACTCTCCCTTCTCCTGCTACTGCTACTGGAGTATCATCTCCCATGAGAATAGGGGGTCTTCAGCATGGAACCAAAGAAGAGAAAACTTCATCTTTCACTGCCATATGATGGGATGTACCAGAATCTATAATCCATGAATCAGATGAGGAATTAATTGCAACCAAAGCATGATGATTACCTTTCTTAGGAGCAAGATCTTATTCCTCCTGCTTCTTGACTCTCTCTGGAATGGATTTTCCAAGGTTGTTCTACTGAAGTGCCCGTGCCATAAGATCTATCTATTTCTTCATGCATGTGGATTCTTCATGATTCGGTTTATTGCAGTAAGTGCACTACTTTCCCTTCTTCTTCTTCTTGGAATCTAAAGAGTCTTTGGAACCTGAAGAATCATTAAAGGGTTTGGAATATCCCTCCTTCTCGTTCTGTTTGGATGACCCTTTTCCATCATGCTTGGTGAGTGCATGTGCTTTGGGATATTTCATGAGGCCCATCTGTATGATTTTTAATTTCTCTTGTGTAAGAGACTCAATGAACTGAGCCAACGTAGGCATTTTCCAATTTGTTCCAAAAAGACATCTGTTAGAATGGAAATTGGAGACATATACAATGTATTCTGGTCCTAGCTTGGCCAAGATTGTTAGAATAAGTTGTTTCTCTTGTGTAGACTTGTCAATACCACATTCACCCAAGTTCAAAATAAAAGATTCAAATTTAGTAAAGAAATATTGTATATTATCAAAACTTTTAGGGTCTAAAGTATTCAACTCTACCTCAAGCATATGACCTCGCATCTCATCCTGCTTTCCAAAGAGTCCTTCAAGGGTGGTCCATATCTCGTTTGGAGTCTTTCATGCAACAACATGAAACCATAAATAAATGGAGATTAACTCAATAAGTAGTCATGTGGTCTCATCCTTACGGTTCACCCATCTCATCTTCTCAATCACTGATATAGGTTTTGTTTATGTCGCCATCGTCAAATTATACAGTCCTTTTCTTTTGAGTTGGAATTCTTCCTTGGGATTCCAATCAAAATAATTGTATGGTGTGAGGATTTCCAATAAGTTTGATTGTATAATAGTTTCCATTTCCATCTCTTCCACTATTTCTAAGAACCCCTAAAAATTTACTCTCAATCTGCAAGTGAAAAATTAAGAAATCATGACATAAAGGGCACTTTAAGTGAAAATTCATATAAGTTTTAGGAGATGATCTTGCGACTTACTTTTTGAGAAAAAGGTGAGGAATCTCGCCAAACAATTGAAAACCCACTTGCAAAATGGGTCGATTTACTTCTCATGAGGACCATTTCCTTAAAAACTTAATGTTTTTGGGAGCAATCACTGCTGAATTCCTATCAGTTTTAGGAGGCTATCTTGCGGCTCACTTTCTGAGAAAATTGTGAAGAATCTCCCCAAACGGTTGAAAACCCACTTCCAAATTGGGTCTATTTACTACTCAAGATGACCATTTCCTAAAAAACGTAATATTTTGGGAGGAATAACTGTTGAAAGGTACGACAACAGATTTAGCTCACTGAAACTCTGATTTTATTCTTTGGCTTGTCTGGCTTGCTCCAAGCAACATAGCTCTGATACCATGTCATTCTTTCATGGAAACCTGCACAGGAGATCTAGATAAAACAAGTACAAACAAATATTATCAAGAAAATAAGAGAGATTCAATATGGAAGAATGATAAAATATATTCACACTACTCCAATGAGCTAATGATTGATACACAGATCATGATCAATATGATACAATGAATGAGTGAAATACTCTCATATATAGGGAAAATCATTCCATAATTAATAAAAACAATCAAACAGTTAAATTTCCTTAGGAATGCATGCATGCATAATAGTGATGGTAAAAATAAAAAGTCTAAAATAGAACTAGTCAGTTAACTCCCACTAAACTAGTGTGTCGAAAATAGAAATTTCTCCAACATAAATGAGTCTAGAAAAGTAATGTGGAACCTCATCATTCCATTAAAACTTCCCATATGATTCCAAAAATCTATTATAAATATGTCCTGCTATGTTGGGGTGCTTAAAATATTGCACCTTCAACATCTTTCGCTTTGGCCCCTCTTTGAAATTGAACATAGAAATTGCATCTTCTTTTGAAACTCTACTTTTTACTACTTCTCATTTATCAGTGCCCATCACCTCTGAATTTTGTCTCCTCATTAAATCAATAAAACTATCAGTCGTTGGCCCCATCTTTTGATATGCATCCATAAAGTTCTGCAATGAATGCAAAGCAATCTCTAATCTTTTCTTACTCTCTCGAGGGAGATCCAAGCATGTCAAATTATTTTGCAACCTGCTTTTAACACCTAAGAATCGTTCGAGGGTCATTTCTTTAGTATACCCTTCCCAAGGAAGCTCATCACCAACATCTGAGGGATAGGTGGATGTAGGCATGCAATCTTCTATTTCTTGATAATGCCCCCTGAATCCACCTTCACCCTCTTCACCAACATTGAAATATTCATGATAACCACTCTCTCTTTCATTATCTTCTCTCACATTAAACTCATCCTCTACACATACACATTTGAAACTAATTACACCATTTAACATAAACAAAAAA
>ML888805.1:0-13325 GCA_009831015.1 Picea engelmannii | reverse complement strand
AATTATACATGTTTTGGGTTATGAGATACAAGGATTGTTAGTGTTAGGGGTTGTACATGTTAGAGATCATAGGGGTTAGGCATCGTGGGGGTAACTCATTATAAAGGTGATTGTATATGGGTTATATTGTGAAAGGGTTATACGAGTTACAAGTTAATGTTTATAAATTATGATTTTGGGTAGGTTACAATTATTGAGTTAGAGTTTAGAGATTACAAGAGTTAAGATAAAGGTTGCAGTAGTTAGTATTTATTGGATATAAGGGTTCTAGTGTTATAATGTTTAGAGGCTATAAGGGTTATATCAATTATGTAAGTTTGGGGTTATAGGGGTTGTTGGTTATGGTTTATAACGGTCATGGTGTGAATGGAGGAGTTGGTGTGAATAGATCAGGTGTGAATAGAGGAGTTGGTGTCGAACACCTGAAGAATCCATCGATCAGGAGACATTGATGTATTCTCAATTGTTGATGGCGAGAGAGTCTGCCATTCATGACTCCAAACCTCAAGGTACTCATTGACTCTAGATATCGTTTCCAGATAATGGGTTGATGTCGATGGAAAGAGACCCGCTGAAAGGAGAGCATTAAGGCATTTCTCATCAGTCAGCACGAGGTACAAAGAAGGAGCTTCATGATTTGGTGGGAATCAGACAAAGAAGAAGTTCACAGACCAAAGACCCTATGCGTCTTTCGCGTGTGCCAAGTGCAAGCAGTACACGAAAAAGAACCTCTGAATAGAAAACAATGATGAAAACTACTGACAAAGGCGAGGAAACCACCAATAAGGCTAATGGCATCCAAGACACTGCACGAATCCCAATGTGTGAATAGATGTCTTGGCGTTGAACACAAGAGAAACCACCCAGTCAACGACCAATGATGAAAAGTTGACTGCTGGGTTAAAGGTTACCTACCAATGATGAAAGTAGGACCAGGGTGCATGATAGGACTAAAGTATCATGTGATTCTGAGACAAACTGAGGGTATGGCCGACATGCAAAGTTAAGAGTTTTGGGGAGTGGCCGACGCAGGTTGATAGACTTCCTTTGAACAAGAGCATAAGACATATGGTGAACTCTGGCAACATAGACAAAAGATAAAACTATGGGATGAAGGAGGCATCAATGAAGTTCTCTGTAGGGACTGGAAGAGTAACAAGTCGGTAGAGAAGGCTCTGTAACGAGTTCAGCTTCCTAAGGTCATGCTAATCCCAAAATTATGAGGAATGGAGTCAAATAACTTTGTGCTTTGTTCAAAGGCGATACGACTGTTGCCAAATATAATATAGTACTCCCTTCTCGCCCGTCTTTTTTTGTTTTTTCATAACAAATGAATGCTATGATACAGAGGAGGAAACGAGTGTCGCAAGTAAGCAAAACTAGTTCTAGCAGTGGAACGTACCTATGCTCAATGCAGGGAAGTGCATGCGGGAGATGGACACTCGGGGGATGTTCCCTCCTAGGTATAGGGTGTCAAATTGCGAATGATATAAACAAGGCTCTGCTTGGTTGAGGATGCAAAATTGCTGAGACAAATAGTTTATAACGCAAAGCGAGAACCGACTATAGGCTCAATACTACAAGCAGGGGCATGAGATGCAATCACAACTTAACGCAAAAAAATGTCTTTTAGTCTACTTGGTGTAAAAAAGGGTAAACTTGTGCCAAGTAGATGTCTTTTCAAATCCAATTTACGAGTGTGAAAATGACAAGTTCACTTGGCGATCTTTTCTATTTTTGATAACGAGTCGGAAAAGAGCTTAACTAAAACTAATGATCCTTTAAATCCAATTTAACGAGTGTGAAAGGTACAAATCACTCGGCAATATTTTCTCTTTTTATAGACGAGACAGAAAAGAGCTTAAATTAACTCGTTTGGGAGTCCACGGGGTAAAAGGTCACATGTTTATTGATGCAGGAGCATTGCTCCACCTTAGCGGCGCGCCAACATTCCAACACATCATTGCGCATTTCAAGAGAAAGAGAGGCACCGAACCTCTAACATTTTAAAATATGAGATCAAATCCCATGGGGATTTGCTTTGTAAGACTTTTAATGCCAAGCCATGCCTTTGTACAGGTAGTAGACATAATTGCCTTAAAGGTTTGCTTGTAGCAGGCCCAGATCGCAATCAGGTCAGGGTAAATATTTATGAAACTTCAATGTAATAGACGAGGTTAGGTGAGAGAGGACGGGCTCACAGAACCCCTCTTTTTGTAATGAGATCTTGTATCAGATTTCAAGGGGCAGATAGGCAGATAGAGAGGTCTACGCAGGGAGAGTCTTAGGAGACTCAGGAGGTAGAATAGTTCTGAGAGAGAGAGAGAGCTTGAGAGAACTGAGACTCGATTGCAGCCCAGTTTCTGTAAATCATCTGTATAGAGATACAGACATAATAGAAAAGCAGTTTTTTCTGCATAATGTTGTTCATGTGTTATGTATTTCATGAATGAATACTGTAGATGTATAATAGATATTATTTACAGTAGGAAGATAGTTTTCTTTATCTTTATTTGAGATTTATAGTATCGTTTTGGGTTCTTTAGGCTGTGCAAGGAGTGCACAACAGAACAGTTGAGGTTCTGTAGCCAGCATAAGGTGAGCGCATCTGAATTCTGTGAAATTAGAAAAGAACGTGCTAGGAGGGCACACCAGAGCGATCACAAGCTCGAAGGAAAAGCCTCAGAGTTACTGAATACTCGGGAGGGAAGACTGTGCAGAGAAGGCACAGAGCGATAGAACTACTGAAGGTTCTGTAGAGCTCTGCCAAGAGGGCATTGAGTGAGTGCACCAAGGGGAACTCTATTCCGAGTTCTCAGAGAAGAGAAGTGTTGTGGAGAGGACACTCACAGAGTTACTGAATATTCTGTCGGCTCAGCAAGGAGTGCTTGAGCATAAGTCGCCAGGGGGCACTTATATCCCTTCAAGGAGAGATAGGGACAGAGTTACTGAACACTTTGGAGGAAGACCCGTGCAAGGAGTGCACCATGCCAACATTCAAACGAAGTGTTGAAGAGAGAACCATTTGAAGGCCAGACAAGCACAAGGAGAACGCACAGAGAGAGCTTGTTCTAAGTTCAAAAGCTCAGGAGGGTGAGTGCAAAGTGTGTCAGTAGGACATCAGAAGTCTTCTAAGGAAACAAGGATCGAGTCCCTTAGAAAACTGAGTGAGTTCGTAAGCTCAGAGGAGATAACGCTTTTCAGAAGCGTAAGCGAGTCCAAGAGTTGAGTCCGCAGAAGAAAGAAGTTCGAAGGTCGAGACCTTCGAACGACTAGAAATGTTCTAAATCAGAAGATCAAAGTTCAGGAGAGTTAACGTCAAAGGATTTGGCTGAGACTCGTTAAGGAACTGAACAGACGATAGAGAGCTTCTGAAGAGGAAGCATTGATAGCCGCAAGTCGTTGGATCGAGCGAAGTTGCAAGGAGGATAAGGGTGGGAGCCATTCCACTCTCAAAGCTCAGGAGGAATAGGAGGCATCGATCCAGGAGAGATTTGAACCGTTGGTTCATTTTGCGGGATCGAATTCTGGGAGTTGTGAGGACAAAAGTCCTTAGTTTCCAAAGTCGCGACATGCGAAATCGTGATTCGATTGCAACTGTAGATCGTGGGAGGATCTAGACTGTCTGATCAGAGTCTAGATAGGCGAAAATGTGCATGGGAGAGGAGATCAGATCTGGACCGTTGGATCTAAGCACGTGGATCAACAGTCGTTGGATACGGAGAAAGGTGCATGAGATAAGTTCCAAAACGATCGGGATCGTCCATCGACAAGAGGACAGGTGGCAATAGATCAAGGGTGTTCTTGGGATCGGACATCGAGAGATTTGCGAGGAGTAGAGGAACAAACTCGCGAAGGGAGGAGTAGCGAAATCGTTCTGGACCGTTGGATCCAGAAGGACACGTGGCAGATATGCACACACACACACCGGAGGATTAGACACCGGGGGACCAGAGGTGAAGACAAGAGCAAGTTTGCGAAAGGAGAATTCACGAAATAATCAGGACCGTCCGTCGCAAAGGACGCGTGGCGAGCATGCAACATTTTGCTGACTCGCAACTCAGAGTAGTCAAAGGGCAGAGTTGTTAGAACTCTTGAATCGCGATTCAATCACAGTCGTCGGATCACGGGGGTTGTGGGCCGTCGATCTGGAGCATCGCCATTTTGGCATTTCGAGAGTTGAAGGTTCGAAGGAGAGAACCATCCCAAAGTCCCGAGACGCGAAGTCCCGACGCGCGAGGGAGGTTGGCCCCATGTCATAGTGGAAGGTGACGCAACAGAAGGTGACGCGAAGGGAGGAGCTAGCGCCGAGAGAAATATCGTCGATCAGAACATTGGGGATTGGGATTTCAGGGAATGGAGAGTCAAAGTTGACTTATTTAGAATATTCTGACGCATGAAGTCGTGCCGCGATCTGAGCCGTCAGATCGTGGAAGAACCAGGACTGTCAGATGGGGGTCTTCGAAATTTCAGCATTTCGGGAGTTGGGAGAACAGAAGTGATTTGCATCGGAATTTCTCGATACGTGAAGTCCCGACGCATTCAAAGAACGTGAAGTCCTGACGCATTCAAAGAATGAGCCCATGGGCATTGTGAATCGTCACATGAGTGGAGACAAGGGGAGGAGCTAAGGAACGTTAAGCCCTTGTCGGAGTTTCGGGATCGGGGATTCAGGGTTGAATCATTTGCAAAGTCCCGAAATATTTGGGATCAGGGACCCAGTTCTTAGAGGAAGGTCACATCGAGTGCATAGGAGAGAGGCTAGCATTTGCTAGGCCCCTAGTTGGGTTTCGGGGTTCGGAGGTTGGAGTGTTGGAGTTATATCACACCAAGATTCCCGAAATCGCGTAATACGTAGCGCCTTTTAGTTTTGCCAGCGACCACAGTTTGTGGTCGCGTGAAGGAAACTCTCGCCTTGTGCTTGTTCGCGCAGGTGGGGCTGTTGAATAGAAGGACCTGTGGATTTGTTTAGTGAAGGAGATTGAACAATCCAGTGACCGAGAGGTCGCAAAACCTCGAAGGGGAGGGGGGCTGCATCATGTGGTATCAGAGCCAAAATTGATTTCTGTAGGCAACGGAGGTAAATAGAAGATCGAGCCTTGCTTACAGACAACAGAAAAAGGGAGAGACGATGAAGGAGAAATTCTGGTAACATCAAGTGGTATCAGAAATAGAGATTCATCTGTAGACAACAGGTGAAAGAAAGGCAAAGTATTGATATTCTGTGAGAAGGTTGTTGCATGGACGTAGCAACAAAATTTTAAACAGTTGGTTAAGTTGTGAGAGGAGATGGAGATGCTCTCGAATGTAGAGTAATTCGTAGACTTGCCAAGCGAGGCAGATAGAAGGTAGAAAGACGAAGATGGCTATTGAAGGCCATAGGAGTAGTCAAGGCAAGGATCGCCAACAAAAGAGCAAGAATGAGATAGGCAGAGAGCTCAACTATGTAAGAGCACAGATGGAGGAGCTCACATTTAAAATACAACAAGATACAAAAATGCATTGGGTATATGAGTGGCCCATGAAGAAGAAGGTAAAGTGGCGGGTAAAGAAATTTGTGGCCAAAAGATAGCAACAGTTGTTAAGAAGATGGCCAAGGCATACTGAAAACCTCAGTGACACAGAGGTGGAACTGATTCACGTCTATGAACCAGAAACTGGGAGAAATCTTAGCGATGAGGAGGAAGGGAGATCAGATGAAGATCTCATAAACTGCCAGGTGAGCGGAAATGGACTTTCAATTTGCCAAGTGGGCAATGGAAAGAGATTGGTGGAAGGTCTCATATACTGCCAGGGGAGCAGTGTCGAAAGTTCGGATTGCCAAGTGGACAACGAGATGGGATCGGTTGATCTCATAGAGTGCCAGGTGGGCAACAGTAAATTCCCAAATTGCCAGGTGGGCAGGGAGAAGGAGATGAGACTGTCTGAAAGTCTCGAGAGCTCAGAAGTGAGTTCATGTCAGCGAGGAGTGCTGATAGGAGAAGATTCATGTGGGTTTGCAGACCATGTGAATGAAGATGATGACGAGTTAAAAACTTTCACCATCCAGGAGGACCAGAAGAGCGTTCTGATTATTGGAGGGATCAAGGTATTCCTACCAAACAACCAGGAAGAGGCCAGTGCACATGATGAAAGTGCAGCAGCAGGAGAAAGACAACCAATAGAGACTGTCATGATGAAGGAGCAGATATCAGAAGCTGCCCAAGGAGAAGAAGGGGAGCACACATTTGAGATGCTCACTCAATGGGAGATAGAATTGAGGATGTTGGAGGATTGGTTGGACAATCTAAAACAAGCAAATGACTGCCAGAAGATAGTCATGCAAAATTCAGGAGAAGAGCATTCGACAGAATTGCTCAAAATTTTCAGCTAGGAAGCTGAACTGGAAATGACTGTAGTACTGGAGACTGCAGCAAAAAATAAAGCATACATCATAGACTTTGCTGAGCTGCAGGAAGAATTAGAAGCCTTAGAAAGAGGTGGGCACATCCAATAGGTCAAGTTGGAGGAAGATAGAGGAGCATACCAGCCAGAGGAATGGTTGGAGGAAGATGCAGACATGCCAACACAAGAAGGGTCGACAGAGGCTAATTTGTCCAAGCAGGAAGCCGAGCAACAGCTCGACGATAAGCCTGTAGAACTGGAGTCTGCAACAAAGTGGAAGTGCAACCGAGAAGACTGCATAAAGAAAACCAGCCATTGGAGCAGCTGGAAGATGTAGTTGAGGAAATTAGAAGGTTGATGTTAAGGTTAGTAGAAGGAGTCAGCAAAGAGGAGCTGAACAGGGGAGAGCCTGCGATAGCAGCAGGAAAGAAGAAGAAGAAGCAACAACATAGCTGGAGAGGAGCAAGAGGACAACTCCAGAAGAGAATTTGGGATTTAGGAGGGTTTCAACACCGGAGAAGAGGAACTCATGAGCAGGAGCTCATGATTTTCCCAGCTGTGGAGTATGATGTAGGAGCATCGCTCCACCTTAGCAACGCCCCAGCATTCCAACACATCAACGCGCATTTCAGGAGAAAGAGAGGCATTGAACCTCTCACATTTTTAAATATGAGATCAGATCCCATGGGGATTTGCGTTGTAAGGCTTTTAATGCCAAGCCATGCCTTTGTACAGGTAGTAGACAAAATTGCCTTAAAGGGTTGCCTGTAGCAGGCTCAGATCGCAATCGGGTCTGGGTAAATATTTATGAAACTTCAATGTAATAGATGAGGTTAGGTGAGAGAGGACGGGCTCGCATAGCCCCTCTTTTTGTAATGAGATCTTGTATAAGATTTCAAAGGGCAGATAGGCAGATAGAGAGGTTTGCGTAGGGACAGTGTTAGGAGACAAAGCAGGTAGAATAGTTTTGAGAGAGAGAGAGAGCTTGAGAGAACTGAGACTCGATTGCAGTCCAGTTTCTGTAAATCATCTGTATAGAGACACAAAGATAATAGAAAAGCAATTTTTCTTGCATAATGTTATTCATGTGTTATGTATTTCATGAATGAATGCTGTAGATGTATGATAGATTTCATTTACAGTAGGAAGATAGATTTCTCTATCTTTATTTGAGCTTTAGAGTATTGTTCTGGGTTCTTTACGCTGTGCAAGGAGTGCACAACATAACAGTTGAGGTTCTGTAGCCAGCGCAAGGTGTGCGCATCTGAATTCTGCGGAATCAGAAAAGAACGTGCTAGGAGGGCACACTAGAGCGATCACAAGCTCGAAGTAGAAGTCTCAGAGGTACTGAATACTAAGGAGGGAAGACTGTGCAGAGAAGGCACATAGAGACAAAACTACTGAAGGTTCTGTAGAGCTCTGTCAAGAGAGCTTCGAGCGAGTGCAAGGAGTGCATCAAGGGGAAATCTATTCCGAGTTCTCAGAGAAGAGAAGTGTCATGGAGAGGACACTCACAAAGTTACTGAATACTCTGTTGGCTCAGCAAGGAGTGCTTGAGCATAAGTCGCTAGGGGTCTCTTATATCCCTTCAAGGAGAGATAGGGACAAAGTTACTGAACACTCTGGAGGAAGACCTGTGCAAGGAGTGCACCAGGCCAACATTCAAACGAAGTGTTGAAGAGACAACCATCTGAAGGCAAGACAAGCGCAAGGAGAACGCGTAGAGGTTGGAGTGTTGGAGTTGTATCACACCAAGATTCCCGAAACCGCAAAATGCGAAGCGCCTTTGAGTTAGGCCAGTGGTCATAGTCTGTGGTCGCATGAAGGAAACTCTCGCCTTGTGCTTGTTCGCGTAGGTGGTGTTGTTGAAGAGAAGGACTTGTTGATTTGTTTAGTGAAGGTTCCAACAGGAACCAGAGAGTTGTTCCAGCTCGAGGAGATTGAACGATCCAATGACCGGGAGGTTGCAGAACCTCGAAGGGGAGGGGGGTTGCATCATTTATGAATGAGAAATGAGGCTCAGAATAAAGTCAAGTACAAATTGAGAGGGACTCCCAGTCCTGATGGAAAAATCTCTGCATGGGCACCAAATGCAGTAGGGGATCTAACAAGGGTACCCATGTTTGGTGAGTCTCTACCACTTGGTAACAACACAATTTTATAGTAGATGGAAGGTTCTGTGTCGCAACAAATGGGTTCGCAATTTTATAGTAGATGGAAGGTTCCAAATACGTTTTAATTTCGTGTTCTACAATACGAGGGTCGATCCTTGGCATCTCTTTATAGGACCAAGCAAATACGTCTCGGAATTCCTTGAAGAGATTGGTGTAGATCAGGATTTCTTTTGGTGAACAATTTGGATCGATATTTACGTTTTCAACCTTACCAGGGGTACGAGAGATGTCGATCTGAATAGTAGAAGAAATACTCGCCATATTTCCTTCGACATAAATGCCGTGCGTATCAAGTGGAACTATGGCGTGACCGACTATCTCACTCAAGGTAGATCGAAAGTCGTCTTGTTCGATTCTTTCAAGTTCTGGGAGAAAATAAAAATGGTGATGCATATCATCCCAAGGTTTGTCAGAACCATTCATGGCTTCGATGATGGCTTTGTCTGAAGGCAAAGTCCCATCGAGGCAATCATGTGAACATGATAACGAGGTGGCCCACACAGGCCTAGACACGAGATCCTCCTCGTCCATCGGCAAGGGAACATGATCGGGATCAGCGGAAGAGTCAAGAACAACTTGATACACAATCTTTGTTGCCGATAGCGACATGGCCATCCCAACATGCGATTGTCCTTCACAAGACAAAGTCGGGGAAGGTAGGGTCCATGAATCATCAAAATAAGACGTGTGGAAAGGGGTGGACCTCCCAGTTGAGACGGGCCTACTGGACATGGCATAAACTTGATGGTTTGGTGTTGAGAAGTTAAAAGTACCCGTAAGGGAAGAATACATTCCAACACCAACAGTCTCGGTTGCTGTTCGAGAATTGTCGATCACAGGTATCGACTGTCCAAGAGGTGCATTAGGGCCAGGGTACGCAAAGGATAACTGATCGATCGTCACAATCTTCCCTTCATGAGGAAAACAAAGAGTACAGAAAACGGACGATACGACGACGGTCATAGCATAAGTCCAATTGCGACCCGGTAACAGGTTATAATCAAGAGGCGCATCCACTACCTCTACAGTCTTCCCGCCTAACTGGACCGGAAAGACAGGGAGAATATCGTGAGGGCGGAAGGAATGACCGTCAAAAGCAGTCAACATGTTCGATGACTTGGAAAGGGTCGGGGAACCAAGAGCTTTCCAACAAACTAGGGACATCACACATGTAGCAGCGCCTTCATCAACAACTGCACGTTTGATGGTATACTTTGAATAATCCACATGGATTTGGAAAGCCACATGGTAAGGCAAGCGAGGCTTAACATCTGTGACGTCAAACTTGATAAGCTTTGAGGCACTGGGTTCTAGAGCTCCTAGAGCAGAGAGTAAGGCATTCCTCTGTGAAGGACATGTCTGGAGTACCTCTAAAGGCGACATAGCACAAGGGGTTTGGCTCAGGTCCTCAACAATAGAATAGTTCTGGGCGGCTCTAGCATTTGGATTATGGGTAGAGCGCTTGAGTACTCCTTTCGGAATACAAGGTTGTGGCTCTGGTTTCTCAATCTGAGATATGTTTCCAGTGGAGGTGTAATCCTCCATGTTTTTACAGATTCAGTTTGGATGGGCAATACAGTGAATCGGAAGAGCACTTCCGGAGTTTTGCTTTAGTTTGGGTTCATAAATGATTTCCTGATCCAACAAGAAACTGGGCTCCGTAGCCCAAAGCACTGAAGAGTCAGAATACATTGCTGCAAGCAGAAAAGCAGTGTGGCTTAGGAAGCTACTCTTCGACTTGTTTAGTTCAGAGCTTGAACCCACAGTCATTCACTATGACAATCAGAGCTGTGTAAAGCTCATCGAGAATTCAGTGTTTCACGACAGATCGAAACACATTGAGATGAGATATTACTATGTCTGGTACATGGTTCAGAAGAACATTCTCAACATTCAGTATGTTCCGATAGCAGAACGGACAACAGATATTTTCATCAAGCCATTGTCCCTGACAAAGTTTGTATACTTTAATGATAAGCTTGGTGTAGCTGAGAATGCCTCTCTTGTTGAGAGGATGTGTTAAATTTATAGCAGCTGCAAGAGCCATTCTTCGGGAGGATGGCAAAGACCCTAGCTGAGACCTAGGGCCCCCAAGTGCACCCCTGGGGTTTCTTGGTCTGGGACCAAACAGTCAGTGCCATGGCAAAAAACCCTTATAAGGGCCCCCAGTATATGACTGGGGTTCTTGGTCTAGGACCAAGCAGCTAAAGCCTCTAGATATGTCCAGGGCCCCTGAAATGTCCAGGGTACCCATGCCTGAGGCATGGGTTGATCCTTGGTCTTGTACCTTGGTGGATAAGACCCCTGAGAGGGCTCTAGCATTTTGATTATGGGTAGAGCGCTTGAGTACTCCTTTCGGAATACGAGGCTGTGGCCCTGGTTTCTCAATCTGTAAAGTCATCTCCGAGGGAGGAGGAGGAGATTCTAGACCAGGAATAGTTTTTTTAGAACTATAGTCTCGAGATCGAGTGGCTATATCAATTTTTGCATCGACCATATTGATACATAGACGATCGCCGTCTTGCGATTGCTGGTTTTGACCTCCACCAGCCGCATTTTCGACATTTGAGGAGCTCGAGGCTAAGTGCTGATTATGTGGGAATGGATTCGTCAGCACGACGAACGATTGAGCTAAAAGCCTCACAGCTTCTGCAAGTTTGGGGCACAAATGGGTAAGGTGATCATCTGTGCAAAGCTTACATGGAAACTTTCTTCTTATTCCCTTACGGTGGTTGGTTACCATTCGGGTTGGTCGACGATTGCACTGAGCGTACATCCGCCGACTGAGTGGGATTGGAGGATACATACGAAGCTGGTCGTCCTACAGACTGGTTTAAAGACAACTCTTTTATTTGGTTCGTCACAGAGTCTGTGGAGTTTACATTGGCGAAACCTACAATGCCATCGGCACGAGGTCCGAGCTTTTGTCTAGGGTCCCAAGTAGACATTGGTAACCCCGGAAGTAGCAACGTCCTTCAAGATAGGAGGATGTAAGGACTTAAGAAACCATTCTAAGATAAAGGCCAGGGGTATAGGGTTCTTAATCAACCTCTTCCATCTACGCCACTCCTGCATATGGTCCGAGATATGAATGGCGATATATTGGCGTAAGGTAGACAACAACTCTAAACCAACATCATAACGAATGGGCAACTGGAAGTGGTTAAGAAAGACCATCACCAATTGATTAAAAGTCCCATATGCCCCCCTTGGTAGCTCAATATACCATTTCGCAGCAACTTCGATAAGGGTGTGTTGAAATAATCTCAAATGAATAGAATCGTCGTTAAGGGAGTTTGATGAGCACCAAAGGTGAAAGGTAGTGACGTGATCACCAGGATCCTCTCCATTCTTACCCTCAAACTTTGGGATGTCTGAAGGAAGTTTGGTGGGGACCAGGGGCCATGTAGGATCATGACTCACATGGTCATTCATTAACTTTAGCCAAATCTGGCAGATTAAGCGTGGCGAGAAAAGGGAGACGAGGTTGCGACATCTGGCCCCAACCTCCCGGGAAAGATATCGCTTGCGGATTCGAAGGCCATCTAGGGTTCTAGTAAACACCATGGCCCTGTCCGACATTATAAGGCTCTCCTCCGGGCTGACTCATATAAGGTGGGTTGGGCATCATTCCATCTGGAATGTTCTGTTGAGGGTTATAGAAACTGCCCCCAGCCAGATTAGATCCAGGTTGGGGGTGGCCCAAAGTGTGAAATTGACCTACCCTAGGTTGGAAACCGGAGGATAGAGGTGGATTCGTCATGCCAAGTGTATTAGTCAAAATTTGCGTCGAGGAGGTAGGATTGTAAGATGGAACTTGAGTCGAAACTTGTCAGCCAGGTTGACTATTCCACCCAGAAGTAGGAGGATTGGACCCAGGGTTGAAAGCAGGCATACCCCCCTTATATAAGGAATCATTTGAGCGATTTGAGATCCACCAAATGAAAAAGGAGTGTACGGAGGTGTGCTGCCCCCAAGCCCAATTGTAGCATTAGGGCCAACAACTGGGATGGAGTTCAAAAATCACGAGGTGAAGTTAGACATACCATAAGAAAATGGACTAGAAGCCATAGGGATGGATTGAACATTGTAACCCGATGAGTGGCCAAGAGACCCAAAGGGGTTTGAGGCGGTAGTATGAGCATTAACTATAGGCTAGGCCATAGTAATGATAGGTGCCTTCGGTACCGCAACCATGGATGTTGCAGGAGTCAAAGGGGTGCCATTAACTATAGTGGGTATGGGAGTTGAAGGGCTCCCAAAATTCTGAAGACCAGGTTCAGTACTCATCCTTGTAGAATCCCAAGTCTGAGTGGTGGATGTGTGTGTATCACGTGTAATGATTCTACGCCTCTTAGAAGGCAAGGACGCGAAATCCGGTGGTAACTGTAACAAGCGACGGGACCAGCGGGGCGGCTGGTCCGACTCCACGATGACTTAAGACTCTAAAGATAAAAATATATCTTAAGGCCAACTAGTAAGCAAAGAGCACACCAAAATTCAAACGGCCAAAATGCATACAAACGGGTAAAAGTGGTTGAGTGGCCTCCCTCCCTAAAGAAGGTATGTCTCGTCCAGGAGGGACTTGAGACTCCCTGCTAAAGATTGGAGGTAACATAATCATTTATAGGGGCCCTCGTGGGCTTAACAACCAGTCGGTCAGATCCCCCCGGAGAGGTAATCCTCCATAAAGGCTGTGTGTTGTCCGACCCCTATCTGACCCAGGGTACCTGCAGAATAACCCCTGCAAGTAACCTATGAGATACC
>WSFP011507679.1:0-13326 GCA_009831015.1 Picea engelmannii | reverse complement strand
TTTATTTTGTAGTACCTCATCCAATGTCTATAAGATTTTTCATGCTTCCATGACTCTAATATCTTATCATGTTCTTGAATTGATCTAATTATACCTTTAATCCTGACAAACCTGCAAGCAGACATCTTGTTAGAATTATACATATCATACAAAATTGTCAATTAAATTTACAGGTACCTTTTCTATTTAATTTATGAAGAATATATCATATTTATCCCAATTAGAATAATTCCAAGTCATTCTCCTCTAGATCAACTTTCCAACGACTATAATCTTTCCTCAATCAGATATCTGAGCTGAAATTTAAGGCTTCCTGGAAAAAAAATACTCTTTCAACCCCCTTAACTAATACAAAATTCAAATTATGCCTAGGCACTTTCTTCAAACACATCCCACGTGACCATGACTCGAAACCACATACTATAACAAAGTGATTAGTTGAAAGGTGATTATTTAGAGCTTCGTAACTCCAGGGCTCCAAAACTTTAGGCTTCAGATGTTTCTCCTTCACCATACTTCATTTCCTCTTAATGTCAAATTTACGAACACTTGCACAGTACTTCTTCGGAGCTTCGGAGCTCCGGTGCTTCAGAACTTTAGGCTTCAAAGGTTCCACATACACCACACAACATTCCCATTGAACTCCAAAGTG
Source organism: Picea engelmannii (assembly GCA_009831015.1). Lineage (NCBI taxonomy): Eukaryota > Viridiplantae > Streptophyta > Pinopsida > Pinales > Pinaceae > Picea > Picea engelmannii. The sequence continues at coordinate 12,674 of WSFP011507679.1, read as the reverse complement.
GTGAACTCCCCAAATGGTGCTTCTCCGAAGCTTCGGGACTCTGGCACTCTGGAGTTTCGAGCTTCGAAGGTTCTTGCAACCTCTCACCTTATTTCTCCTGAACTCCTAACTAGCAAAATCCTGCACTGGCTCTCTAGAGCTTCGCACTTTGAAGTTTCTTGCAACAACATACCCAAATTTTTCCCCAATGCCAATTTTCTGAACTTTCAGGTACTCCTTAGCGACTATGCACCAGGGGTGCTACATGTTAAAATATGGAGATGGCATATGTCCCAAACAATAGATGACACATGTAAAATTCCAATTGATACAAAAGGTCTATTAAAATCATGAAACAGGATGACATGTGGCATGCGTAAAGCGGGTCCATGTCACCCTAGGTGACATCATCATGCCACGACACTCTGACACTCCTGGATTTCGGAACTCCAAGATTCGACGGATTTTGCACCTGTACACTTCAAAACACTCGAACATTGAACTGGAGAACTACTCTAGAGGTTTCAAGAATCAACATTCCACATCCCCTGCTAATATGTAAGATCAAAAGAACTTGGGGAATTCAAACTTCAGGACTTCATGCGACTTCAATGCACAATAACCCTGAACTGTCAAATGTTGAAATTGAGATCGATGGTTCTCACTCCTCTTGTAGCCAACGACTGGGATCTCCTCCATAACTCTGGGCTTCAAAATTTTCTTATTCAACATAGAACAAAAATCTCGAATGTCAAACTTATGAATACTTTCTAATATATAGACACATGTCCCCGATAATGGATGGTTTGGATTGAATCTGGACTTCGGGACTTCGAAGAAAAATTCTCCAAGTGACATAAGGACTAAAACTCCTGAATGCCAAATATTTGATAATTTGTAGACACACATCCCATACAACAGACGGTCATGATTTTCTTCGAAGTTATGGACTTCAGGATATTTTCTTCCTAGCAGCTTAAGGACTTGCTTCTCCCAGAGTGTCAAACCTCTGAACTACCATGAGATCTACATCTCACGGTTTCTCACGCACGGATCTAATGACTGGGATCTAATATTTTCCATTGTGCCTCACCTCCTTATCAGTGACTGATCCAATGACCCAGATATTCCTTGGAAAAATCCAATGGTCAAGTACTCCTCCCAACTATCTACGATGTAGATTCACTTCGAGACTTTGGAGCTTCAGGGATTTTACCTCCTTTTCATCAAAGACTTAAAATTTGTTGAAGCAACGATACCAATATTTAATGTACCCATCCACCCACAGGTCGGACTATGCTACTTAAATAGGCTTAGACATGTTGCAACACACCCAGCCACCAATAGGCGGGGCACGTTGCAGTCCAAAGCCTCAGTTCTATGATCTTATCTCAAAATCAAAATACTTCTCCTTAATAAAAGACACATGAAAACCACATGCACAAGACAAGATCCCTTCTACAACATAAATCAGTAAACAATCATGCCATGCACAACAATTAACCAACATACATGCACATTAAAAATACATATCTCATAGATAATTAAATACACAATAGAAATAAACATTACACAGAAAACACAGAGAGAACTTATATTTTCAAGTAAAAGTTCACCAACTGGATGCAGACCAAGGATTTTCCTCCCAAACATAGGCATTGATGTTCTTTTAATCTCAACAGTAGGTCACCCCCAACTCAGGGCTATGAATCCACAAGGATGGGTTATAGGCCAAATCTAAAACATGTAGCAATTGGCTAACTATATCTCAAGTTTCCCAACCACACAACAAATCTGAATTTCCATCTCTATTTCCCCCTCAGACTACACTACCCAAAGAAATGGACACCCTTCTCTTCCATGTAGTCCCACAGGCTATCCCATTTCTCTCCAGGGATCCATTGTTATTGGTCAGGAAATATCCCTACTGGAAACTCCTAGGATTCTCAGTTGTGGACAGTTTTATCTAAACTGCCATCAGTCTCATAACTAGCAGGCCTCTCAGCAGTCAAGCTATCGTAGTACTTTCATCACTCACAACAATACAAAGTACACAAACTCTCTTCTACCCAGCCTGCATAACCCCAATAGAATGGACCCCCTTCTATGCCACACAATCCCTTAGGTTGTCCATTTCCTTCCAAGGCTCCAGTGCTTCTAGTTAAGAATCTCCCTGCTGGGACTCTCAAGACTCATAGTTGTGGATAGTTCTATCTGAACTTCCATTAAGCTCATGCACACAGATATCCATTCCCTTATGGAATGATCAGTAATTATTACAACCATTCATAAATGGATCTCCTCTTCCTACCATTTGTTTCCATGCTCTACCCAAGAGAATATGAAATAGAAACAATGAGCAAAGAGGAAAGAAGAACAAGGGAACAAAATGGACCAGGGGAAGAAGACAAACAAAGGGGAAGAATGACCCCCAAACTTCATCTAGATCCATCCTCATGCAGCCATTTGTATCCATCCTTAGACCAAGAGCACATGAATTCAGTCCGAGTGAAGGAAAAGGAAGAAAAAGAATAACCAGAGAGAAGAAGTGCCCAAAACATCCCCCAAGGGATGTTTATATAATCACAAGAACTAAGAACCACATGGCCTTCCCCAAAAATCCCATGTAACCACTTTTCTCCATAAAATAAATTATGGGTAAATAAAAAAAATAATAATAAGACTTAGCCCCTCAAGCCCCCTCTCTCGTGGAATCATAGCCCCTATCTCTTTTGTCCTTGTTCATCTTGCAGCCAACGACGCATTTTATTAATGTATATGAAGTATTACATTTCCTAGGCACTCTGACCTCTTTTTGACTTTATCGGCTCAGCATCCTATGTCACAATTACATAATACATTATAGTTCATAAGGGTTAAAATTGGGATGTTACAATGGAGCTCTTTTTGAGGACATCCCTTCTTGTTGATCCATTGTGATTTCTTAGAATTTTCCTTCCAGTGATTACATTGTGATGAAGGAACCCACTCTGATACCAATTTTTGGACTACGATTTATGTTAGACCAAAACCTGCAAGCGTTAGTCTCCACCACAATCATTGGAGTTAGGATCTACGAGAGGTGGATAACCCATATCGCAAAATGCGCGGGAAGTGTTGAACCCAATGTCCAAAAAATATGGATTTGTAAACATACAAAGTATCGGGCACAATATATGCAAAGCTAATCGTGAAGTGTCTAATACACCACTTTATTAATGAACTATGAAGAAAAACTAACAGAACTGGTTTCTCATGTAACAATTAATATTCTAAGGTAGAATTGCAAGTTGAATATAGATCCTTATATTCAACAGTACTCTGTTGGATTCACTCTATGAGTTATATTGAAAACCTTTAATTGAAACTAGAAACAATAGAATTGAGAAACTTATTGCATGCAGACAAGATATCTATCATGAGAAGTTGTCAACCAGTGAAGGATTGATGACCATCAATTGCATCAATATGAAGCTCTGCCAATTATTTGTCCATAGAATCACCAATTAAACTAATGGGAAATAAAGCATGAAACTCTTGTTCTCACAAGGATTAGTTGAACCATACAATATAATTGAAATTGCAACTTAAAAGGACAAATAAACTCACACAACAAAAGGAAACTATTTGGGAAGAATATACTAGAGGGAGGGAGACTTGCCTCCCTTGGCATACACTGCCAAGAAAGACTATAATGAAAAGATCTTGATCTATAAAAAGTTTGTTTATTCCATAATTCTCCTACTCATCACAATGATTACACAATGATTCATCCTCATCCTATCCTCTTCTTCCTCCCATTACATTGATCATCCTTACATTTATACATATGGATTACATTTCAAAGGAGGAAAATGGTTAAGAAAACATGTGACCAGATCCCAAATACATGGATCTACAACCATCAAAAAAATTGATTAAGGAAATGGAGGTTACTTAATGGTTGTTGGATATGTTTGAATAGAATGGAAGCACAACAACATAATCTTTGACAAAACCATATTCCAAAATTCATCCACAAGAGGCATAACTATAGGAATTCAGTCTCTACATGATTTCTTGGAAAATCCACCTTGAAGAGCCGCCCATATCTCTCAAACCATTTCTTGTTTTGAAAATCTTCTTGCAACTGCCCAATTTGGGGTATTCTGCACAAAACTCATGTCTTCAATTTTTTTGATTCATCTTCATCTGTTCATAATTTTGTGAAAAAACTACTTCTACAAATAGGCTGCTACAAAATTCCAGTAGTACTACAAGAACAGGAAGATGCACATTTTAGTAGTCACATAAATTTCAATTTTTGAAATTTTGCAAGTAAGTTAGGAAACCAAAAATTGTATTCTAAATAAACATCAAAACATGGGAAATCAACCACTTTAGTGTATATAGATCATGTGAAGCTCATATAGGGTAGAAATTGACAAATGTGGAAATATGAGTGATGAAAGGAATGAGGATGAAAGGGTAAAGTAAGTGAAAATGGCTAAATGGCATCATAAAATGTGTCATTTTTTAGGCCCAACAAATATGATGATCAATTTTCTAAAGAACTTCATGACATGAAAACTACATGGAATCAAGGAAACAAGGATTATATTGAAGTTTGGTTTCAATCAGTCATTAGTTTGCAGCATCACTCCATATTTCAACAATTCTTGGCACCATCACTACAAAATCAGTTGGCCTCTCATATACTGGTATTCATTAAGGTACACTTTTCAAACTTGGATGTGAGTTTAACAAAGATCTTGTTGTGTGAATGGATGCATTGGAAGTATTCATACACTTGAAAGAGGTTTTTCTTTTTCAAGTAAAGTAGGATTGTGTTAAAAAATAAATAAATAAAAGGTAAAGATAAAAATAAATCTTAGTTGTGAAAACCAAATTACTGGCGCAACTAAGAATGGACTCTACCTGAAAACCAGGGTACTGGTGGGTAGAATTCATCAATAAGTCAATAATTCCAATTTCTAGTAATTATAGGAAATTTACAGGAATTGTGAAAGTTTTTGTATTCTCTTTCAAATGTAAAGTTTCATAGCATTTCAATAAACGGATAATAGATAGAAGTGATCATGTTTGTTTGGAAGATTCAGAGAAACCACAATATTTACAATTAGAGGTCAATGTTTCGAATCCATATCAGGACCCATCTTCAGGACATTTAAGCCTGAGTAAAAATAAAAAGAAGAGAAGAGATAAATATTGAAACCTATGGAAGGTGGAAAACCTAAGAAGTCGGCTCTAAGAAACCCTAGAATTTTAATTAAAAAGAGTTAAGAAACTAATAATAGATAGAAGTGATCATATTTCTTAGTATTATTATAGCATTATATTAGTTCATCCATCTTCAATAGTCTATGGTAATTAATAAAAAAGTTCTCGAAAGATAGAATTTCCAGTCTGTGGGAAAAAGGTCAATTTCAAGTGAGGCAACATACAACACTTCAACTTTCCTTTGGTTTCAAGTATACATAATTTTCAGATCCTAATATCTCTCTTATATGATTTCAACTTCAGTAAGCCTCACTTTCATATGAAATATCAATCCTTCATGAAGTGCACACATCCCTCAAGCACTGTTAAAGAGTATCCATGTACATATCATCTTTCTTACTTCATTTGCATGAGGTGATGTGAAGATCTCAATGTGGGGGAGAGAAGCAACAGTTTCCATACCTTCAAGCAAGATAGAGTAGCAACACTTTCTAAACCTTCAAGCGAGGAAGAGAAACAATAGTTTCCATATCTTCAAGTGAGGCAAAGAAGCAACAATTTCATGTAATCCTTCATCATTGTAGGAATTTCAAGAGTAATCACCAGAATTTTCTATAGTTTCAGTCAATTACAAGAATTTCAGGGGTAATTATAGTAATTTTGTGAGCTTCACGAGATAAGATTTTATCCTTTCCATAATTTCTTTCAAATAAAAATGCAAATGTCATCTTCAACATAATTTTTTACAGTGTCACGAAGAGAAAGAATGTGCATATTACATGCGTAGCAGATCTTGCAAATACACAACTCACTATTGGTTCTGGAGATATGGTACTTCCAACAGGACAAGCTCAACCCTCTGTTGGATAGAAAGAATAATTTCTTAAAATATATGGCCAAGAAGACTGTCAATATTACAAGAAAAATGTGGGACTAAAAATTTGGAACTACTTGTAAACATCAAAATCCAAAACAGAGGGTTGCACAGTCACCAATGCATGTGCTAAGTCCAATTGGATTTCATTTGAGACCTAATCAACCAGCATGCACATTCTACAATCGTGATGGTATTTGTAAGTTTGTTCATGTTTGCAAGTTTGATCATATGTTGGTTGGTGTAAATTATTTCTTATTAGATTCTTCATTTTCTGAACAACCAGTAGCTTCATATCCAAGAGGCAGTTCCCCCACAAGAATGTTTGGTTGATCCAGTTTTTCAAAAACTTCTTAGGCAACTTTGATGGTCAAAGTTCAATATTCAAGATCAGAAGATCCAACTAGCTTCAAGCACTATTCAACTATTGATGGTACAGTGGGTGTAAAAGAAACAAATACATCAAATTATATTGTTGTTGTTTTATCTAAGTCTGTTTGAGATTTATCCAGGCTAACATATTTTTGGTTTGTGATAATTTTGGAGACTACTAGTTGGAGTTGGAATTTCTATTCTTTGAGTGAAAATAAATTGTTTGCAAGGTTGTATGATTAAAAAAATTTGTAGCAACCACAATTCTCTTATGCTCCAGTAGTCAAAGTCAACAAATTATCATCTTCAGTCCACATCAACCTTGATCCTTCTTAGGATTTCAGTGTTCTTCATTCTAAATCTCCTATCCAAGTTGTTATAAAGGTAAACCTGAGGTAAAATCCAATTATGATATTTTGAATTTGTTAAAAATTTAGGAAATGGTTGATGAGTAACCACTATATCATATATTCCATTTTCTTTCATACTTCCTATTTCCTTTACCACATATATCACCATGTACCATACCAATGTAAAATCATTTCCTTATCCTTACCATTTTAATCCAACGTGATCTGGTATACTTTGATAATTATTGTTGCTCATGTTCAAAGAAATCAAGACAAAAGTATTGTTCATTGTAACAGTAATTCAAATCAGCAAGGAGAATTTTACTTTGTGGGATTTCTTCTTCACACAAAAAAATTCTTGTAGAAATCATTCAAAATTTTGGTACCGAATTCCAAGGTTAACATGTTAGCTTAGCTCCTGATCAAAGCTACAGTGAATGCCATTTTTTTCCATAAACACAACATAAATTGATTTTTTGATATCTCCCAAACCATGAACCTATTGGATGTGAAATTTAAACCATAAATGTATTAAGGTATGATGTATACACACACCACATTTCAACCAAACCCCATTAATATTTTTCAAGAACTTGGGCACCGTCACTTTCAACCATTTTACCTTTTTCTCTAAATGTATGCATCTGTTGGGTACAATTTTTGGTGAGAAGAAGTGTAGTAGTGATACCAACAACCTCACCAAATTTCATAGAAAACCAATTTGTAGTTTGAGAGATAATGGTTAGACAAGACTGCTACAAGAAGTCGGTTACATGAATTTGGGTGACATAATATTTCAAAATTCAATTTAGATAAAATGGATAAATTGTGAGGTCATTAGTTCTTTTGCATGAGGACATGCAAATCCTCAGGCATGGGGAAGATGTTGGGTCACCATTTTCTCATATTTTCACTAGTCAAGTCATTCATTTTTACATCATCCTCTCACCATTCACCATCATTCATCACCATTTTTAACCATATTCCTCCATGAATATATCAAAATACCCTTACACATGTTAAAGAGGTTTATCATCATTTATTTCCTTTATTTTTAATAAATTAAGAAGAATTATGCTTGGTTTTACTAATGAGGGTTTACACAGAAATTCCATGTAGTCAAAGAGAAAATGACTTCCAAGGTTGACATATCTACGCAACTCTAGGTAAAATTCTAGAAATGGGGTTTTGTTCCTAGACCTATTGACATGGTTTTATGTTGTTTAATTCATAGTCATCTCCAGTGTGGCCACCTCCAACTCATAATTAACATTTCAGTCAAAATTGAAAGCATCCAACAGGAAACGATATTTACATGTAAATTCTAGATTGATGAGGATGAATCAGGGAATTTCACGAAATGGGTTTTGTGAAGAATGAGTCCATTTAGGTGAATCATGAGAAGATTCCACAAAAATTGAATAACTTGGACTATGCAAGTTATTCTTCAAAGTATATCCCCCCATATTTCATGGTGTAGTCGTTTCTAGTCAAACGTATGCCAAGCGACCAACAAAAGATGGGATTCAAGGCTGGAGGAGATTGGATTGATTTAATAACTCATAAAAGCAAGGAAAAGGAAAGGAAAATCAGGGATATCCTATCCTTCATGCTAAATATGAGATCCGATCCCAATATTTTTCACATATTTATAAACAAAATGTTATTATGAGCATATTCAGTTTTTCCATGTAAATTTATAAAAACATAAGTTAGAGAATGAAAATGAGAGAGGAGGATTTTGATATCACTCTTCAAGATACATTTACATAACCTATAATATTGGACATTTATTGAATACAATAAAGAGATTTATGATCCATTCATGGTGTTAGAGTGTTCTTAGTCTTTTGAGTTTTATTAGGCAACATATCCCAGGAGAGCCCCCTGGTATATGATGTGTTTTTGTTCAATTATTTCACTAGAATTAACTTGTGTTTGTAAATTATTCTTATTTTTGAAACTCCTTGTTATAGACCTAAAATTCCCTACTCATGCATACATGGATTGGCCCTCTTACTTGCATATTTTTCCAAAGCACTGTTGAGGAGCTCTTCTTAAAAAACCATTTTTTAGAGCATGTACACACCCTGCACCACTATAGCCCATGTACATATGCTTGTTGCATGTTATACAACCCGTGTACATACGTTTGTTCCATGCTAGACAACCAACATACATATGCGTGTTGCACACTAAACAACCCGTGTATGCTTGCAAAAGTTGCAAAAATTAAAAAGTTGTAAGGAATTCAGTGAAATTCATGGGCTATTGGAGGTTTCCCAACCAATTCACCTGCTATTTCCGGTCACCCAACCGAATAACCATCCTCTTTTCATATAAAAGGAGTTGTTTGGGTCTCATTTCACATCCAAGAATAAGAACAGTGAAACTCTGCCCAATTTCACTTCCCTTCCTTGCCCAAGCTTTTGCTACCTTTTGTGAGATATTGTCTCAGCACTCCCTCGTCAGCCCCTTCTTCTTCCATTCAATCCATTCCCTTCCCTTGAGGTGATAAAAATATTGAGAGAAGATGCCTATTGAAGGTGCACTTGGAGAATTGTAAAGAGGAGCCCAGACCAGGTTCACGGAATGGTGCCCGACACAGATTGTAAGTTTCAGTCTTAGATTTATGAATAAAATAATCTCTTTTCCCTGTCCCAAATGATGATGTTTTATGTATTTTATTTGATTTATACATAAAATTTGATATCTAACCCTAACTCATGAATAGAAATAGCATGTGTGTAGTCCTTGTTTGCCTAGTTTTGGATGCAGGTTAGCCTTGGGAGGAGACTTGTAGTCATTGGAACTAGAGAGCTTGAGGAGATCATAACCAGACGTGAGATAAAAGGTATAGTTACCGATCTTCTCTCCTATTGATTTATTTTCATTTTTTTTGGTATGTTTGGGGTAGAATAGAAAATAGATTGACTTTTAGATGGTCATTTTCTCTGTCTATATCTTAAACCCCGATATAGTTAAAGGGAGGATTTTCCTGCTAGCAAAACTGGCAACCATACTGGGGATATCTCTAGGGTTTTTTAGGGGGTTTTGGGTTGATTGATTGGTTTTTGTTTTCCTTTCGAGTTTCAATCAAGTTTTTTGAGTCTGTCAAGGGGTTTTGGTCACCTCCAGGGTGCATACCAGTTGTCCCTATCCTATAAGTTTGACTAGTCTTTTTATTTTTGAAAAGACTCAGAGGTGTATGCACCCTATTTTGGGTCAGCCTGCATACATACACACTCTGCACAGTAAATAGCCTATGTACATACGTAGGATGCTGATGCAACAACCCACGTCTTTGCTTCATGATTTTTTTTTTTTATAAAGAGAGAGTTTGTCTCTTTCCTAACAGAAGTTCAGACTTCTCAGGACTTTCTTGAATCATTCAGATTCTTTTTATGTGGCCATATCTTGGGTACAATTTCCAGTTTACTTGTTTCCTTAGCCTTCTTGTGTTTTCCCTAAATTTTTTTGAGAAAGATGTCAAGTCTTAGATCCGCCTTTTGGTTTCTTGGTTGAATCCCTGCAATCCGTTGTGGGATTAAGGTCTTTACCAATATTGTTTTCATTTTTCTCTTTGTCCTTTTTTTTTCTTTCTTTGAAAAAACAAAAATCTTACTTCAGTTTTTTCTCGTTAAAGGAGTTCGAAAAAAATAATTATTTTCTTGCATTTAGTTTGGTAAAGTAGTCAAGGTTGTTATTTGAAAAAGGAAAAATAGTCTTTATTTCCAAGTTCTTTTTTATTTCCTGAAACATAAGTAGTTTGTAGTCAAACGAAAGAAATTTTTAGGATTTCTTCATTTATAAGATCTTGAAATATCAATTAGAAAAGTTGAATTTACAAAGAGTTGGTTACAATCTTTGCTTTTAATTTCGAAGTAATTTTTCTTTCAAGTACTTTAAAGTTCTCTTCCTTATTCATCTCTTCATAACACCATCAGTGTCACTACCATGCCTTTTGAGTAAATCAAGCCTTAAAAATAAAGCCTAATCTAAAATACATTAGACTTTTCTGTTTGTAGGGTTCACATACTAGTCTAGGGTTTTAGGGCCTTGAATTAGGTGTGAAGAGGAAATTCTTCAAGACCATTTTAAAACAAACATTGGAGTCTGAGTTAGGGAGTTATTTAAGACTAGTGTCGTAAGAGTTAGTTGGGACCCCCATCTAACACGGGGGATAAACATGAGGTCACGTGAGGAAAGACAGAGAAGATAACCCCTCCAAAGCTAGACTGAACGTAGTGGGGATTGTATATTGAGGGTCTTTCTCGGGAATAATATCGATCACATTTTCCTATGGAGCTTTGTGGATCTCGAATCTATTTGATATCCTCAATTTTCTTCTAGACCAATTTATTTCGATACCATGGAAGGGCTTCAGACTTGTTATCCTTCTCATTATGATATGTTCGACCATTGACTATACCCGCCTGGTGACTGAGTGTGAGCTGGCAACTTAGTTTTCTATATTTTATGGACTTACACAGGTGACTATGGGGGTATAATGCAGTACCTAAGGTGTACATCAGATTGGGATTTGTAGAGTATACCCGGAGAGTGATTTCATTTTTGAGTTACACTTGCACTGGTTAGTTTCTCTAGTGTCTATTGGCATAACTTTCCTTCCCACTAGTTAGTCATCTACTTGATTTTCCTTTAGGAAATTTTAGTGTGTTCTCTATGCTCCCTAGTTTTCCATAGTGAGTTAGTTAGTAATTTCTTTGGGTCTCTGACCTAATGTGGTAGACCTCCCACTTTGTCAGTCATGAGGACTTTTCGATCTTCTGCTTAGAAACCTAGAGTTTCCTTTTTATAGGCGTTGTCTTTGATAACACTGGTTCGCTGAAGTCGGTGTGTGAGACTTTTATAGACTTGAATGATATCCCAATGAGAGAACCTGTGCATAATATCTTCATGGATAAATTTCCTGATGATACCAACCAAGGAACCCCTTCACAAGGGGATTATTGTGCTTTTCCTTTCTTTGGAAACGTTGGTGTCCCTTTGATGGCCACTTTGTACATTCCTGGGTTGAATGTGGGACTACCGGTTTGGTTGGGTACCATTCTAAATGTCTTGAATGCTCTTGATGCTTCTCAGTTAAGAACATTATGTCACGGGCATCATTTTGATGTTCCTTTTTCAGAAAATTCTTCTCCCCCTCCTTATTCCTTCCCCGGGGAAAGTATAGCTACTAGTAACTAGAAGTCTAAACGAAATAGAAAGAGGAAGAATAGGAAGAAGAAATCACCAACCTCTGCGAGTCATTTTGGAGATAGGTCATCAACCTTTGCAATTCATGTTGAATACTAGCACCCAACCTCTACAATTCATGCCAGGGGCATGAACCTAGTCCCTGCAAGTCATACTAGAGTTCAACAACTGACCTCTGCTAGTCATGTTGGAAAGTTGTCAACAACCGATGCGAGTCATGTTGAGGGAAAGCACCCATCCTCTATACGTCATGTTGGGGGAAAAAGTCCAGTCACTACTAGTGATACTGGTAATAGGTATGTAGCCTTTGTGAGTCATGTTATCGACCCATCACCAACCTCTGCAAGTCATGTTGGAGATGTGCAACTAGCCACTACTAGTCATGTTGGGGCATTGATTCTATTGAGAAACCTAGATGGATAGGACATAAGCCTAAGTTCCCTTGTAAGATTTGCAAGGGATATCATCTTACTCATATGTTTCCTGGCATTCCAAAGGTACAATGATTTTGGTCCATGTCTGCAAGCTCTTGTGATTCTGAGTCTTCTGAGGTTTCCTCATAGTATATTCAGCCTTTGGTTGATGAAGTGGTCGTGTCGATGCAATCTTCGGTTGATCCCACTCCTATTTTGGGGGGTGATGTGCCTGTATACCATTTT
>ML888800.1:0-12489 GCA_009831015.1 Picea engelmannii | reverse complement strand
CTCCCCTAAAAAGGAGCAACCCTATGTGTACGCAGGTTGTCCAAGGACAAAAAATATGTATGCAGGCAAAAAATATTTTGCGAGCGTACATACGCGACTGTGGCCAAAACAATCCACATACACCGTCGAAAGCATGGAAAAATTAAGAGTGCAAGGGCTAACTCCCCTTTGAATTGTCATGGAACATGATGTATGTCCACTGGAGGGAGAGAGAACACGAGGATATCAATATACTGGTCAATGAGGACCCTGCTGCCATTGCCGCATTGAAACAATGTGGGCTGTGTAAGTTCTTCCAGTGTCTGTTTATGAGGGCACAACCTAGGATACTAAACACCCTGGTAGATTACTGGCACCCAGATGTTGAGGCCTTTATGGTAGAGGGGCAGTCGTTGACTCCAACGACTGAGGACATATACTTCTTGACTGGCCTCTCGAGGAGAGGGGTGTTAGAATATGAAGCATGTGCTCATTTAACTGTAGACAATATCACTATTGTCACCCAACCATATGCCGAAGCCACCCCCGAGCACCTTAACCTTGACAGAGAATCATTCTGTAATCAAACCCTAGGCTAGATAGCCAAACAAGATAGCGCACCTCTCTCCAAGGATAGTGCACCAAACAAGAGTAACAAGAGCTGATAAGAGAGTCCAAACCATAACCAAGAGAGAGTCCAAGCCAAGACCGAAATATTCTAGCTGCAGCAGCTGCAACGACAACTCTCCTCCAAACTTGCACACAAAACTGGCCAACTGCAGTGCACACAAGTGTTGCTTCTACAGTTCTGAGAATGCTTGCCAGAATGAAGATTGGCTTCCTGTATTTATACTAATTTTGGCAGACTGCCTGGGCGGACTTCTCATTCTGGGTACTAATTCTTTAGTTTACAATATTTCCTTTAGCGGTCTTCTTTTCTTGGAGGCTAATAACCTAATACAAGTCATTCTCTTGTGCCGACTTGTCTTCCAGGGTCATTAACCAATTAATTAGGGTTTCTTCTTACTTCCTGGAATATTCTATTCTCGTCAGGTTTACACGTGGAGGTAAATACCTCCCACAACTACCATAATATCAACACTCCCTCCTAGCTAGGGAGGTATTGAAGGTAATGGTCTTGAGCACAAACATACCATTCACTCGGTAGCATCAACATAGTCATGTAGACTAACTCATTATTGGATCATGAGCACCATCATCACTATCAGTGTCATCAAGTACATCATCTCTCGAAACCATACTCCAACTTAGTAAACAAACATGATGCTGGATAAGTCATTCACTCCACAGAGTGATACATGAACCCTTCTTCTAACCCATACATATGTCCTAGAAGAATAAATGTCCTGGACCATTTTTCGTCTGGGGAAATCTATGTCCATTGATCATCCATCTAGCTGATAAACATTTTCAATACTACTGATAATCTTCAAGGCAATCAGAACAATGTCATTCAACAGAACACAAATGTGTCTATCCATAGTAGTACAAAACTACAATCTAGTAGTACACTGCCACACCAAGTAGCACACATATACTTGATCAGTGACATATAGTCACAATCAGTGGAACACATCCACCACAATAGTATACATCTATTGTCTGGAGACATACAGTCTCCATAACAATCATATCATCTGATGTCAACCTGCACAGAATAACATTGTTATGATATAAACTGAATCATCTAGGCCATTCTCCCACTCACATCTGTGAGATTTGGAAGAGCATCTGCCCTCAGAAGGTAAAACATCAATGATGAGTTATCTGGACTATTCTTTTCAAGAAAGGAAGAATAACTGTCCCGATTTCTAAGCCTAGACCATACACCTATCTGGGCCATTCCTCCAACACTAAACAAAGTGCAACCTGGAGAGAATGAGTCTGCCCTAGGGATTGCTTGTCCTTGATTGTTGAACCTGGACCATTCGCCTATCTGGGCCATTCCTCCGACACTAAACAAAGTGAAACCTGGAGAGAATTAATCTGCCCTAGGGAATGACTATTTGGACCATTTCCTAAGGAAATGATTGTCCTGCACCAACCTCCAAAACAGACCATTCTTCGAAACTGCTCACAATTGTGAGCGTTCTGTTAGAATGACTGTCGCGGACCAGTCTTCTTGACCACTACTGAGAGTGACCGTCAAGAAGAGAGATTGTCCTAGACCATTCCCCATGTTAACCAAAAGGGGAATCTATCTCTATGTTACATCAACAATCCATCGAACCATTTTCATTACGAAAATGACCGTTCAATCTGGACCATTTTCCAAACTGGAAAATGCTTGTCCGTCAGAAATCTCAAACCACTTTCTGAACTGGAAAGGAACTACTCATCCTAGACCATTTTTCGAACTTGAAAAATGACTGTCCATAAATAAATAATACATTAGTGCTGCCTCCAAACTTGGGATTCATCTCTTCCTTTTTCAATAAGGAAGTCGTCTCCTACGAGCTCCAACTTGAGTACGCAAACTCTTTCATCTTGGACAGAGGCTTTACCAAAATGTCTACTTATCTGCTCATCTGTGGAGATATATATTGGAGAACCACTTTCTCTTTTCTGGACTTCATCATGGAGAATGTAATGCTCGATCTCACTGTACTTTGGTCTTTCTGGAACACTAGTTTTCTCTTAAGGCTTCATATAGCTCTGATCAATATAGTATCATTATTGGATTCATGTTTTGTTTTCTGCTGGCTCATAACATCATGGCAAGGGTCAAACTAGAACATATCCAAGTGGTACTTCTTCTGCCATCATGAGAGTTTGTCATGGATTAGCAATCCATCATCCTGAGCTTATGAGTAACCATTCTGATACAATATCTTTGTTATAGAAAGATTTTCACCACGCTTTTGTTGTGCATTGGAGGTTCTTTACCAAGTTGTCTTCATCTGCATACAAGGGTTTCTTTCTGGTATACCTTAAAGCCTTGAGGTTGTTCTTCATACGCTCTTTTTTCAATTATCTTGGAGAATAGTCTTTGCATTCATTTGATGTAAAATCCAACCCATGGATATTGCAGACGATATAATGGCTTATGTAGAGGTATGTCTGGTTTATTGGAACAAACAATCATCATAGTCTTCTCCCTCCATCTGGAAGAACCTCTAGTTCTGGATATCACAATGCTTTCATTCATAAGTCTTCCATGCACACAAATTTCAGTTCCTCTAATTGATTTCTTTTAGTGAGTTCATATCAGGCTGGTAGTCTTGTGATTCTCAATACAATGACTAGTTGTTCTGGCTTTTCCTTCTCTCTTGGAATCTTCATGTTCTTCCTCATGTTTTTCCTTAGCTCTTAGGTCCATGGAGTTTTCTATAGATTCCATTCCCTAAAGATTCCAACTTCTTTCTTTCATCATAGGATCATGGATGTAGATGGACAACCAGGGATACTTTAAGGCTTCTTTTCGAAGAAGACTTCTTCTAAAGTCAAACTGAACACGTGTTGCTCTTCCTGGTTGCTACCATTGATGGGAACATGGATAGATACTTCATCATCTTCAGTGGATCATATTATTTAGGATTAGCTCCATCCTAATCCTTGCTTCATGCATGAATGCATGCTCATCTTTTGGAGTTCTATAATCAACTCCCTCCAACTAAGCGAGCCCATGCTTCCATCTGCATCCTTATTGCCTTCTGCAAAGTGTCACAAGTCTTTTTCCAATTTCCTCTTGATTGCTGACTTCTTTCTGTCTTTTACTTCTTCTAGGTTTCTTCAACATTAATTCTGATTTCGGCTTATCTTACAGCTATTACTTATGTAATAACTTCCACGTGAATTGTTACCAGGGTTTGTTGATGTACTTCATCCTTTCATGTGTATTGCCTGACTTGTAGTCATTGTGATAGCAATCCTTATCTTGTTGTTCTTTCATAGGTATAGTTTCTCTTTGAACATATTATCTTATAGGAAATAGATATGCAAGATATGTACATAAAACATGGTCTGTACGAGAACTATGAAGAGTATTGTTACCTTGTCTTAGAAGAAGAAGTTTGTTTTGTCCTGCTTGGCTTTCTTTGAGGGTTCCCTTTCTTCAGCAACTGATGCTTCGTGTGTTTCCTTCCTTTTCTTTAACTCGGGACAATGATTCTTGTAGTGACCATACTTTCGACAATTGAAGCATTGTATTCTTAACATATCTTTCTCTTGATTTGGTTTCTTCCTGGAGCCAAACTTCCTTTTATTCTTGAAATCCTTGAACCTTGCTGTGAAGGCTTGATAATCGTACTTATTTTGGGGTTTCTCTTTTGCACTGATCCTTGATTCTTCTTTTGCACAGCAAGTCCAAAGTTCTTCAAATGTAGGATACTCCTTCCTTGTGTTCATGCTTGCGACAAATGCATCCCGTGTCTTGGGAAGACCATTGAGTACTATGTTTACCAATTCCTTCTCTGAAATGATCTCTTCAATAACTTGTAGTTGATCTCTTAACTGAGAGATTCTCACAAAGTATAATGTTATGTTGTCATCATCATTCATCTTCATGTCACAGAGCTCATTCTTCAGACTCATTACTTGTCCAATGTTTCCGACTGAGAAGAGATTTGTTAGGGCATCATACATCTTCTTAGATGAGTCAAGATGGGAGATGTAAGGTATCAAGTGGTCTTTTATAGAGTCCACTATGATACTCATGGCATTGATGTCACTGTCTTTGAACTTCTCCATAACTGCAACGTTCTGCAGTTCCTTCTCTTTTCCTTCATCAATCTCTAGTTCTACGATCTTTCCTTTCACGATATCCAACACTTTATTCTTGGCAAGGATGAGGTCAATCCTTGTCTTCCACACTTTGAAGTTAGAAGGCCCATCTAACTTGTTTTCTGACTTCATAGAGTAAGTCATGGTTTCCTTGACTTGGTCAACCCTAGATTTGACCAAAAACTCTAACTTGACATCTTAGCTTCCTGAGAGTACCAGGATATGCGCTAGGCTAGGGCGCACTAGTCTATCCAGAAATTAGGTCAATCCCTTCACTCAAGGTGCCTCAACGAGAGGATTAGGGTTTCTACAACTGCACCTGCCAGTAACCCTAGCGACGGTGTTTTGGTGACTGTTCCTACTAGAAACCCTAGCGACAGTTCTTCAACGAGCTTAGTATCCTTATGGCTATGCTCCCTTCCAATGGTTAGACTGAATGAAGGAGGTGTGGGCCCATAACCTGTTATAATATGATGGATGTGCTTGTTTAACCATAGACAATATCATTATTGTCACCCAACCATAGGTTGAATCCACCCCCAGACACCTTAACCTTGACAGAGAATCATTCCGAAAGCAAACCCGAGGCTAGATAGCCAAACAAGATAACGCACCTCTCTCCAAGGATAGTGCACCAAACAAGAGTAACAAGAGTTGATCAGAGAGTCCAAACCATAACCAAGAGAGAGTCCAAGCCAAGACTGAAATCTACTAGCTGCAGCAGCTGCAACGACAACTCTCCTCCAAAATATCCTACAAAACCGACCAACTGTAGTGGGCACAAGTGTTGCTTCTGCAGTTCTGAGAATGCTTGCCAAAATGAAGACCGGCGTCATGTATTTATACTAATTCTAGTAGACTGCTTGGGCAGACTTCTCATTCTGGGTACTAATTCTTTAGTTTATAATATTTCCTTCAGACGACTTCTCTTCTTGGAGGCTAATAACCTAATACAAGTCATTCTCTTGAGCCAACTTGTCTTCTAGGGTCATTAACCAATTAATTAGGGTTTCTTCTTGCTTCCTGAAATATTCTATTCTCGTTAGGTTTACACGTGAAGGTAAATACCTCCCGCAACTACCATAATATCAACAAGGGGAACCCGTCAATCTGCGCACTTTCCCCCCTGGGCCTTTCAACATCGAGGATTACATCAAGATGTATTGTGAGGCTGACATTGAGAAGGTAGGTTCTCAAGTGCTCATTCACAAGGTCACCAGTTTGACACTGAGGGTGATCTTATTACGCATTGGGCGGATCATTGGATCTGTGTTGCTTCACAAGGCTTCCTGGGCGCACATGCATTGTTCAATTCAATGCAACAAGGCACATATCTATGACTAGAGCACGACCATGCTCACTTGCATGAAGAGGCAGCTGACAGAGTGTCGAGAGCATGGCAACAAAAATTTCGGGTTTGGCACCATCCTATGCTCGTTATTCTTCAAGAGGGTGCCCAGTCTGAGTCCCAGAGACACTGTACGGGGGCATGTGGCCTCCTTCCTGAAGGTATGTAGATGGGTAGCACTGCTGCCAAGACAGGGGAGAGGAAGGACCATAGAGGCCTTCGACGACAAATTCTTCGACTGGTGGGCATGACAGATTCCAGCCATAGAGGACTACCCCTATTTTGGAATCAACTTCTCCAGAGATCCAGACATGCCCGTACCTCTCGACGAGGAGTGAGGAGAGCTAGGTAATTGTTTTTAAAGTTATTTAATTTTTTATTTCTTTTATATATATTATTTTTATATGCATCAGAGTACTGACATATATGTATCTGTTAGGTACAGATGTGGGACCAATGCGCCCGACGGATTTCACGAGGACTCGACGACGTCCTTGACCAGATGTGGGAGCAACAACCGCAGGGGGACCTCCAGTCGAAGAGGCTGAGAGAGTTTTTAGGCGGGTAGAGCACAACCTTACCACGCCCACTCGTACAATTCCCATGGCCAAGATCAAGGATCTCCCGCCATCCATGCAGCCTCATGTAGTAGGGTTGCCATGGACTTGGGTCCAACTTTTCCAGTGTTTGGCCAACGTCGTCGTTCACAACGGTAGGGCCAATAGGCCTCGAGCTTAGATAGGCTGGACTATTATGTGCCGAGAGCACTTTTTGTATATTTTTGAGGGCATAAGCCTCATGATGTATACCAGACCTTGTTTTTTGAGGCGTTTGCGCCCACCTATGTACTTTGATATATATATATATATATATATATATATATATTTACATCTTTATTCATCTTATGGATCATATTTTTTTTTACAAATGTATGTACATGTGCTTCTTTTTATGTGTGTGCAATATGCCAATCTAGTACTTGATTAGCTAGAGTATCTGTCATTTGATTTAATCTCCTAGGAACATAGATATATGTAATGTAATCAAAGTAACGTTCTAAGAGACATACCTTAAGGAAACGTCGGTGTAGAGTTGGATCATATACATGGTAAACTCCATTTAACTGGGACATAACCAGCTGTGCATCTAAGTAGACCCGGAGGTGAGAAATGCCATGCGACAAAGCGTCCTGAAGCAATTCTATCACTACGCTGTACTTGAAGACATTGTTTGTGGCGTCACCTAGACATATACCTCTGGAAGATAGGAATTGGCCTCCAGGTGTAAAAATCACCCAAGCTACGGAGGCAAGCCTCCGAGTGTGTCAACTAGCATTGTCTGCGAACCCAAAGAACACCTCCGATTCACTTGACATCTGCCACAGTAAGAAGGAAGACATAAATAACTACACGCCCATAAAACAAAAAAGACAAAAAATTGTATGAGAACTATACATATGTACAAGAAGTCACCCATACACCAACCTAAGAGTAATACTTCTTGCGGTAAAGCCCATTTCTAGGCTTCGCCAAGGCATTTCCCTCAAAGTCAGCCAGATGGTAAGCACCCTTCTTTAAGACCTCTTTCATGATGAGAGGTTCGAACCACATGGGTTTGAACTTGCTTGCCCCCAGGGGATCCTTGTCTTTGTCATAGACCAGGACAAGATCTCCTTCGGAGAAAAGCCGAGGACGAACAGACTGATCATATTGAGACTTGACTCATTGCTTGTGAGCCTCATTGGTTGAGGCTGCATCACGACGTTGCTCATCAAGTTGCTTGAGATATAATAGGCGTTCCTCAAGCGGTGAAATGTCTGGCAGTAACTCCACTACCAACTTTAAAGATGAGATATGACACTCAATAGGCAAGATTGCTTCCAGCTCGTATACGAGTTGAATAGGTGAGAAACCGATGGCAGTCTCTATAGACGTTCGGTAGGCCCATAACGCCGAGTATAACATCAAATGCCAATTTGACTTGGCAAAATTGATCGTTCGCTGAAGAATAGTCTTGAGAGACTTATTCACAGCTTCCACCTGACCACTCACTTGTGGGTATTAGGGTGATGAATGTTCTTACCTCAACCCAGGCTTTGATGTTAATTCAGACATCATTTTATTCTGGAAATGACTGCCATGGTCAGTGACAATCTCCTTCGGGATGCCGAACCTTGCTACTGTCTGGTTAAAAATGAAGAGAGTTGTTATTTCTCCATCATTGTTGAATGTTGGGATAGCCTTGACCCACTTTGTGAAGTAGTCTACTGCTACGATGATATAACGATGCCCCCTGGCTGAAGCCGGGTGGCATGTAGTAAAATCAATCCCCCACTTAGTGAAGGGACCAACATCGATGATGGGAAACATGGGAGCAAGATGTGTCTGCATCTTCCGAGAGAATATCTGACATGGGTGGCACTTCTTGACCAACTCAACGCTATCTTTGATTAACGTAGGGCATAAGTAACTGACACGCATAATATTTTGGGATGTTGCCAACCCAGACATATGACCACCACATGCTCCAGTGTGGCATTCGTTTAGAACGAGATTTGCTTCCTCATTTATAAGGCACCGACGAAGAATGAAATCTACACCTGGACGATACAAAGTATCATTGAGTATGAGATAGTTTCGTTTCTAATTGTGAATTCATCGACGCTCGTCGCGGGAAGCAGAAGTAGGGCACTTCAAAGTATGGAGATAAACTACTATATCTCCATACCAGGGGTCCGAAGATGTAATCAGAAAAATATGTCCTTTAACAGGTGCTTCTTTGGGCGTGTCATCACTAGATTCAACTGGAAGTTCCGAAATAAGTTTCGCAAAGACCAACGACTTTTTGGATTTCGCGGAAACAAAATCCAAGTCAAATTCCTGGAGGATAACAATCCATCTACTGATCTTTCTGCCAATGAACCATCATGTCAAAACATATTGAAAGGGATTCATGATGGCAATGACAGTGGTCTTATGCAGCAAAATGTAATGAGGGAACCGCTGGACAACATGCACTGCTGCCAAAGCAAGCTTCTCAACATGGGAATAGTTGAGTTTTGACCCAACCAGGCCTCGACTCAGGTAAAAAATAACATGCTCTTCAAGAAAATCATCCTCCTGAACCAAGACCATGCTGATGGTCGACTCTACAGTGACCAAGTACAACAAGAAATCTATGTTATAATCAGAAGGCTGGAGTAGAGGGATAGATGTAAGGGCGTGTTTCAATGCTTCAAAAGAGTGTTGAGCGGCTTCGTCCCAACAGAAAGGGACTCCCTTTTTCAATAAACACACGAACCCTTTCGTGATCTCGACGTAATTTGCGATAAAATGCCAAAGAAAGTTCACTTTCACCTATAAGCTCCGAAGCTGGGGTATTGTGCACGGGGGAGGCAACTGAACTATCGCCTTAACCTTTAGAGGATTGACCATGATCCCTGTTGTTGAAACAATGAAACCTAAGAGACGACCCAACGTCATGCAAAAACTGCATTTGTTAGGATTCAAGTGAATCTAATAGTAGTGACATAGTTCGAAGATTAGTTAGAGGTGTGTGGGATGATCAGATCTCTTGCGATAGCTTGATGCTAGATCATCAAGATAAGCCTCGACTATATGTCTAAGGTCGTGGAAAGCAAAAGACATGGCCCGCTGAAAAGTGGCTCCAACATTCTTCAGTCCAAAAGGCATCTTATGATAATCAAATGTGCCCCAAGGACAGATAAAAGTTGTTTTATGCTGGTCTTTGGGTTTGATCAAGATCTGGTTATATCCCGAAAAACCATCCATGAATGAAAAGACCTCACAGCCTGTGCATTCACCGACAATCTGATCGATGAATGGGGTGGGAAAATTATCTTTCGAACGGGCCTTGTTCAAGTCACGGAAGTCCATGCACACACGAATCGTACCCTATTTTTTGTTAACCGAAACAGGGTTTGACACCCATTCCGTCAACTGCACGAGGTTTGACACCCATTCTGTCAACAACACGGGGTAGATAAATCCTGCTTTAAGCAGTTTCTTTACTCCAGCCTTAATTGTTGTCACTTTTCCAGGATTCACAAGACGAAGCTTCATTTGGACCGACTTGGCGTCAGGATATGTCGTTATCTCATGTTAGACAATTCTTGGGTTTATGCCTGGCATTTTCTCGCAAGACCAGAAAAAAATGTCACAGAATTCTTTAAACAATTTCGTATAAATTTGAATCTCTTCGGGGGAGCAGTCCGCTCTGACGAAAACATTATCCACGATGCCATGGGTTATGGAGATATCGATGGAGATCATTTCAATGATACTCTCCATATTACCCTCGGTGTAAACTATGTGCATAGCCAGAGGATTAATAGGACAAGACCTATCTCTAGTAATAGTCAACACAAATTCGCCTGCCTCTATTCTTCTTAACTTTGGGAGAAAGTAAGATCTGTGATGGAGATCATCCCATGCATTGTCTAGACCAGTCAATGCCTCAAGAATCGCCTCATCTGAGGGAAAGACCAGGTCTAAAGAATCTGTAGTGGCAAGGGAACCTTGAGCCCAAATAGGGTCAAGAGCTGGATCTAAAGCCTGTGCGGGAGTTGGATCGGGTTCGGCCGAAGCTTGCTAGACAATGTTGTACGCAACTCTTGCTGCAGACAATGGGCATGGCCATGCCAGAATGCCCTGTCCCTTCCATCGAGGCTAATGGGGAAGGAAGAGTCCATAGATCATGAAAGTAAGTTGTTTGAAATGACACCATTTGAAAAATTTCATCCCTAGGTTGGTCGGGGGCAGCTGATATAAGTTTGACATTGCCAGAAGGAGGCGGGTAATTGAAAGTACACATCAACGATGGACACAAACTAACCCCTATATTGATGGTGTCGGGCTAAGGGTTATCAATCATCGGGACCGTGGATGCCCCCGATGAAGGGTCAGGACGAGAGAAGGACAACTGGTTAATGGTCACGATTCGACCCTCATGTGGGAACAACAATAGCCGAAAAACTGTAGCAACCACTGCATGCATTGCATAGGTCCAACTCCTTCCTAATAAAAGGTTGTAGTCGAGAGGTGCATCGACCACTTTGACTTCAATGCACACGATCTTCCCTCCTAACTACATGGGGAAAGAAGGAATGATTCAATGTGGTCTGAATGAATGACCGTCGAAAGTAGTAAGCAATTTAGATGACAGAGACAAAACAGGCTGGTCGATGGCCTTCCAACACGCCAGTGACATCACGTAAGTTGAGGCATCGTCATCAACCACCGCATGGAAGATATTCCGAGTAAAAGATTTCATGGTGTTAGCCACTACTATCTGAAACACAACATGATAAGGAAGACGAGGTTTCAAGTCGGTTGGATCGAGAACGATCGCTCCCAGGTTACAAGTCTCTGCAGATCCCAAGGGGGATAACAAGGCCTTTTTCTATGAAGGGAAGCTCTGGAGGACCTCCAAAGAAGACATAGCGCAAGGGGTTTGTGCCAGATTCTCCACCACAGAGTAATTATGGGCAACCCTCATGTTCGGATTATGTGAAGCTTTCTTGAACGCACCTTTGGGGATGTGTGTCATTGTTTCTCCCATCGTCTTCTCAATCTGGAGAGGAACTAGTGGGTTTGTGGCTTATTTACTCTTTTCGGCAGATTCTGGCATACCATAATCTCGAGACTTGGTCACTATATGAGCGTTACCTTTCAACATGTAAAGGTTCGCAGCCGAGGTATTACCAGTAGACTCGGGGGGTTGTTGACTGCCCCCTTCCGTGCTCGAGGACGCTGAGGCTTGAGACATGTTTTACCCATGTGGAAATGGGTTCATCAACATAACAGGTTATTGTTGCGCCAATAGCTTCTGGGTCTCCGCAAGTCGAGGGCACAGGTGAGTCGGGTGGTGTTTGTAATGTCCCCACTTTGGGACATCATCACAGTGTAGAGGTTTATGATGACTAGAGTAGCCAGATGGATGTTATAGTGAGTACAAGGGTTATTGAGAGGCATTGTTGGGTCCAACTTGTATTTCTCATCATATTCCATCATTATGAGCCATTCCACACAGGTTGGTTTTGGTTCCGTTGCATTCCGACGATTTCCATGATTTTGAATATTTTGAGCTATAAGTTAATTAAATTCACTAAAGAGGTCATTTTGGGCACATTACTTGGAGGAACCTCTCAGTGTAATAGCTCATTGGAATTAAGAGGAGAAACACTATAGGATGGGATAGTCAGAAGTGACTTTCAGTGGCCAGGGAATCTACAAGGAGAGATAAGGTGTTTTTCAGAGGTAAAAAGGTTAATTAATTAATTAAAGTGATTTATTTAATTAATTAAATATTAATAAAATGAAAGTCACTTTGGAGGGACAAGGTGAGCCAAAAAGTATAAAGGAAAGGCAAGGGCCTCTACTCATTCATTCATGTATGAT
>WSFP011507674.1:0-12735 GCA_009831015.1 Picea engelmannii | reverse complement strand
CCACAAGTGCAAACCACCCTGTCCATCTGCCATATGCTCATGATGACGTCATAAGCCTCTTGGTGATGTCCTGGGTCATCTGGAGCCAACGTTCCACTGCAAGTGGGTCAATCCCCCTAGGTCCAGATCAACCAAAGTGCCCCTGATGGAACGTCCTCTTCTTCTCTGGTGCAAAGGCCCTGATCCATCTCCATCCTGTCTCTGCCCCCTGATGGGGTCTCAACATCCATTTGGTAGGCTCTTCAGCTCCATGGAGGTCCGAACTGGTCATCTCCCCATGTGTACCGGTCCAAATGGTACCTGTCCATCGGGCATGGTCCTGCACATCAAAAGCTACGCTCTCCATGGGCTCATCAGTCACAAAGATCATAGCAATGTCAATCACGTCTCATCATCAATATTATTAAACATATGCATGAAACCCCTAATACATCAGTTAATAACTCAAAGACATTACAAAAACCTACAATACAAGATTGGAGAAAAGTCCAAGGCGTCCTATTGGGCTAGTGTCCACATGAAAATGAAAGTTTCCAGGAAGATCTCATCCAAGCCATGTAAGTGAGGTGATGTGGATAGGGGATGTCCAAACATGAGGTGCAGTGAGGGCCAAGGATGCATAAGTGTTACCTGTGGGTGCCTTTGTATAAGGCGAGCTGTACCTGTCATGGATACATTTTTTCCAAGCCCCTTCTTGCCTTTATTCTTTTTATTCTTCTTTTATTTGCTTTTTTTGTTCAAGAGCTAACCAAGGGACACTGCCTTGGCATGGTGACCAGAGCTGACAGCGTTACCCACAAGTACTTTCATAGAGATGAGAAGGTTGGCTCGTGATGAGACCCCCTTTCCGTTGGCCATGCAACCAAAGTTCACTGCCCTGGCGTGATAACTAGATGGTGGCAATGTCATACTATTAGGTTCCCATGGATCTAATAGGCTGGCTCGTGATGAGACCGCCTATCCTCTAAGTAGGTCTTGTTTTGTTATTTTCCGGGTCTCTCTTGTTTCTTGCTGAGAGGCTTTTTATTGCCTTCTTGAGGATCCCTGGGCGAAGCATCTCGGGGTCTTATTTCTTGGCTTTTGTCTTTTACCAACTTCTTTTACCTTCTAGGCCTTTAGCCCCTTCTTCCCACGAGAGAAGGTGCCATCTTATAAATAGGTCAACCCAATGCCCAGACAAGGGGAGTGGGATAAATGAGCGGGAGATAAGATGAAACAGTGGTGTTGTGATGGGAGCGGACGATGGCTTTTCAAAAATTCCCCCAGTGGCAAACCAAAACCTATGGGCACAGGCTTGCTAAGGCACCCTGTCAATTTCCCCAAGCATGGTCAAGTGGGCAAATGTAAGACCCAAGCAGTTGTTAGAGATAAAAGGAATCAAATGCATATATTTAAAGGTTTTAATGATCAAAAGTGACACATACCATGATACCTGGATCAATCACCTCATGGAGCAAGAACCTCTTCTGATACAGGACCAAGTCAATGGTGATGGATGTTGCTGCTGCTGACAAGACAAAGCTGATGGAAGAAGAAAAGGATGGGCCCTCCAGGGCCTTGCTCAGGTCAATCCTGCTCTCGGTACTCCATGTCTAAGACCTGTGGGCCTCGAGACATGATCTCCTAGTTATCCCTAAAAAAACGGGGATAACAGGCCCCTATGGTTTCTAGGGTTTCTACAGAATTTCGGCCTCTAGGGTTTCTACTGCTCATTGAAAGATTTTTGCAACTCACTCGGGTTGTTTGACTTTCTAAAGGCTTATTGTTGGCAGTCATAAGTCCAACAAAACCTAAGGTTGCTAGCTTAGCTTAGTCGTTAGGTTTCCTAGCCTAGCCATTAAGGTTTGTGAAGAATCTACAAACGATGAGGAACAAAACTTTGGTGGAAGATAGGCTTGATGGATCAAGCAACTTCAGCTCCTGGAAATCAAGACTACAAGTCACTCAGGAAGAGGATGATCTATTGAGTTTGATAGAAAAGACTACCAAAAACAGCTACTGATGAAGAGAAGGTTGATTGGAAGGCAAATGATGTAAAAGCAAGGAAGATAATCATCTATCTAGTAAGAGATCATCTACTACCTCGTATTGCTACCTTGAAAACAACTTATGAGATGTATGATGGATTGAAGAAGATGTTTGAGAGCAACAACACAAACAAAGCTCTTACATTGAAGCATCAACTTCAAAATATCAAGATGACGAAAGTTGACACCATTGCCACCTTCTTCATGAGGATCTCAGAGATCTGAGTGTTGAGATTTGGGTACCTTGGAAAGTGGTCCCCTTGTATTTGTGAGCTTCTAAACACATGTGGGAAGTACTTTGTACCATGTACCATGTACCTTATGTCTAATTTCACTTTGACTTAGGAGATTTAAGTCAAAAGTGAAATTTGGTCATTTTAGCCTAAAATGACTATTAATTCACTTTATGGGTGAAATTTGAATTGAGGGACATAGAGTGAAACTATGGAAACTCAAGTAAAGTGGGTTTTGAGTTGAGATTCTTTTGAGATGATCTCAACCGTTGATTAGGGATGAGATGAGATGATCTCATCCACTCATATTTTAGGTTTTCTTATGCTTCCTTAAGGAGGGCTCAAGGGCAAAGGAGAGGCTCATTATTCCTTGTTAGAGAGTTGGGAGAGGAGCATGAGGATGAGGTGGAGACATTGAGTGAGGAAAGCTTGGGTGCCCCCATTCATGGTGGTAGCCAACAAGCTTAGTCCTTCATTTATTTGTGGAGCTAGTTCTTGTTAGGAGGAGGGCGCACTTGAGGAGGGTGCACAACTAGCAGGGAGGACTTGCAGAGCTCATTTTTCTTTGAGGACAATTTCATTGGAGAGCTACAACACGGATTCAAAGTACTGTGGGAGGGTTTCTCCATCAGAGTTTCCAGTTGGCAGAGAGCTTCAGTTCAGTGGTTTTGGCAACTTGTGAGTAGGGCGCACCATCCTAGGGTGCATCTCTACCAATTGAGCTTGTTTTTCAGCTTGGTTCAAGCTGCTATTGTATCAGGTTCATCTGTTTATTGTACTTGTTGTATTCCACCTTCTTTTCTCCACATTTATACACTAATTCCAAACTGGTTTTCCTCGGGGGGGTTTTATCCAGGGTCATGTTGACCAAAAATACCTGTGTTCATTTTCATGTATGCTAGTGTTAGAACAACATTATTTCAGCTCTAAAAGATCTCTAGGTGTGTTATATAGCTTATGGTATGCATGTGCTAACATCTTGTGACAAAACTACATGCTAGAGCACCTATTTGGCCTATGTAACTGTAACAGAACAACAAAGAAGTTATTGAACAGTTTGCTGTTATAAAACAGAAACAAACCCTTGTTTGACAGTTGAAACTTAGAGCCAACTTGAGGTCAAAGACAAACCTAGTTGGCATCTTGTTAAGACCTGGAAAATCTTCATGGTATCAGAGCTTGGTGGCTGATTTTTGCTAAGTTTTGGACAACATCTTGGTGGACTGTTTTAGACATCTTTTGGGCAGATTTTGTGGACAGCCATTGACAGCGTTTAGTGGCAGCTTGTTGGCAGAATTTTTGTGGAGAGTTGGAGAGCAGTTTGTGGACATTTCGTCAATCTCTTTTCACACCTACTTGGTAGGAGGGAGGCTGATTTTTCATGACCTCTTTTCACACCTATATTGCTAGGAGTGAGGTCGGTGTTCGTTTGCATCTTTTCACACCTATGTTGACAGGAGCAAGGCAACGTTCCTTTGCAGTTGTAGCATAAGTTTGAGTGCAGTCGACAGTGATGTCAACATGTCAGATGCGTGTGGAGGATAGGCTAGTTGGAGTTAGCAACTGGTCACCTTGGAAGGCTAGGATCGTCTTTGTCTTAGAGGACCTCGAACTATGGGATATAGTTGAGGCAGTTGTTCCCATTCGTCTTGCTACTGCTCCCGTCTTTTTAGCAGATTTCAGGAAGAGGAACAACAAGGCAAAGAGGACGATGTGTGATGCAGTGAGGGATCACATCATTCCCCACTTGATTGGGAAAGCCTATGCATTCGAGATGTGGGCATCTCTTTGCAATCTTTACCAGAGCTCTAACCAGAACCGGAAGATGATTCAGTTTGATCGACTCAGGGGCATTCGCATGCTCAGGGATGAGTCGGTTACTTCTTTCCTTGGTTGATACACCCAGATCAGAGACGAGCTTGGATTCGTTGGCGAGGTAGTGGACCCAGATTCTATGGTGAGGACAACCTTAAACAACTTTACCAAACCATGGGGTCCATTTGTTTGTGGCATTGTTGCCAGGGAGATCATGCCCACTTGGGAGAGATTGTGGGATGATTTCGTTCAGGAGGAGACTAGAATTATATAAGAGACTTCTGGACAACAACATACATTGCAGGGTGATGAAGACCTTGCTCTTTGGACAAAGGGCAGGAAACAGACCAACAAGGGAGGTCGATAGGGTCCCAAGTTTGGGGCCCCGCCACAGGGAGAGAGCAGTGGTGGGCAGAAGAGAGACATGAGCACAACGAGATGCTTTGCTTGTAGAGAGATGGGTCACTATGCAGGACAGTGTCCCAAGAAGAAGAAGAAGCAACAAGATGTTTCAGCAACGACAACATAGGAGCTTGAGTTCGATGCACAGTTTGCGATAGAGTGTGCATTCGCTACTACTTTGTCATTTGTTACACTATCTAGCATGAGGTGGGGAGACATAGTTGAGGAGGACCTATTGACTCATAGTAGTGATTCAGAGGGAGCTCAGACTCAGTTTTCTTGGACACCATCATCAGGGGTGACTAGTCCACCCGAGACAACTTCAGATTCAGAATTTCCGAGACAGAGGGTTGGTACAAGGGCTTCAGAGCATCAGAGATTGATGAGGAGGAGCGACAGGTTACCACGGAGGCTTGAGCCTCACTTGGCTATGAATACGGGCATATCAGATTTTGGTTCCACTTCAAGTGGAAGCTACTTGGCGAGAGGCCAAGTTGAGGATCTTGATGAGATGCCGAGATCCTGGTACTCTTGGTGAGATACCAAGAGGGGGAGACTCTTGGTGAGATGCCAAAAGAGTGACTCTTGGTGAGATGCCAAGAGTAGTGACCGTTGGCAAGATGCCAAGAGGTAAAAATCCTTGGTGGGAGACCAAGGTTGAGATATTTAGTTTGATACCAAGATCTAGGTGATCTTGGATAGGTGGAGAGACACTTCCATCTATAGATCACGTAGATTGACCAGATCTGTGTCAGAGACTACTTTCATTGATCAAGGTACAACCATACTCACAGAGTATTTGCCAATAGGCAACCATGTCCACTATAGGGATGATATTGGTGGTGAAGGGCACTTTCCTCGGTAAGAGGGAGTGTTGAGATTTGGGTACCTTGGAAAGTGGTCCCCTTGTGTTTGTGAGCTTCTAAACACGTGTGGGAAGTACTTTGTACCATGTACCTTATGTCTAATTTCACTTTGACTTAGAAGATTTAAGTCAAAAGTGAAATTTTGTCATTTTAGCCTAAAATGACTATTAATTCATTTTGTGGGTGAATTGAGGGACATAAAGTGAAACTATGGAAACTTAAGTAAAGTGGGTTTTGAGTTGAGATTCTTTTGAGATGATCTGAACCATTGATTAGGGATGAGATGAGATGATCTCATCCACTCATATTTTAGGTTTCCTTATGCTTCCTTAAGGAGGGTGCAAGGGCAAAGGGGATGCTCATTATTCCTTGTTGTGTTCACCAAGAGAGTTGGGAGAGGAGCATGAGGATGAGGTTGGAGGCATTGAGTGAGGAAAGCTTGGGCGCCCCCATTCATGGTGGTAGCCAACAAACTTAGTCCTTCATTTATTTGTGGAGCTAGTTCTTGCTAGGAGGAGGGCGCACAGCTAGCAGGGAGGACTTGCAGAGCTCAGTTTGCTTTGAGGACAATTTCAGTGGAGAGCTACAACACAAATTCAGAGTACTGTTGGAGGGTTTCTCCATCAGAGGTTCCAGTTGGCAGAGAGCTTCAATTCAGTGGTTTTGGCAACTTGTGAGGAAGGCGCACCATCCTAGGACGCATCTCTACCATCCTAGGGCGCATTTCTACCATTTGAGCTTGTGTTTCAGCTTGGTTCAAGCTGTTATTGTATCAGGTTCATCTGTTTATTGTACTTGTTGTATTCCACCTTCTTTTTCCACATTTATACACTCAGATTCCAAACTGGTTTTCCCCGGAGGGGGGGGGGGGCTATCTAGGGTCATGTTGATAAAAAATACCTGTGTTCATTTTCATGTATGCTAGTGTTTAGAACAACATTATTTCAGCTCTAAAAGATCTATAGGTGTGTTATATAGCTTATGGTATGCATGTGCTAACATCTTCTAACAAAACTACATGCTAGAGCACCTATTTGGCCTATGTAACCGTAACATAACAACAAAGAAGTTACTGAACAATTTGTTGTTATAAAACAACAACAAACCCTTGTTTGACAGTTGAAACTTGAGTGAACTTGAGGTCAATGACAAACCTAGTTGGCATCTTGTTAGGACCTGGAAAATCTTCACATAGATCAGCTAGGTGCCATTGGAGAAACCATAACAGATAGAGAACTTGTCATGACCACTCTCAATGCTCTTCCAAGACATTGGGAACCATTTCTTCAAAGTATTAGTGGAAGAGCAGGCCTACCTGAGTTTGATCGTCTATGGACAGACTGCACCCAGGAAGAAACCAGAGTTATAGCCAGAGGAGTGAAAGACTCCCATCATGATGACAATCAAGCTCTTGTTTCTCATGCAAAGAGAGGAAGAAGAAATAGAAGAAGTTTCACTAAAGCATTCAAAGACAAGAAAGCTTCAGCAACTTCAAGTCATGAATAGAGAAAAGACATATTGAGGATTCAATGTTTTAGATGTGACAAGTATGGACACATTGCGAGAAACTGTCCTACTAGGAAGAAAGGAAGACAACTTGCATCCACTACCAATGTTGATCCAAAACCAGATCAAAGAGATGAAGACATAAAAGATGAAGCATTCTTCTTCATATCAACACTCTCAGGTACGGTTCCTATAGATAGTGATATTTGGTTATTTGACACTGGTGCTTCTAGACACATGACTAGATGCAGAGAACATCTTACAGACCTTGTGGAGAAAGAGTCTCGTCTACATGTTGTACTTGGTGATAATGCCAGATATACTGTGAAGGGAATTGGAACTTCTACATTTCAACTAGATTCTGACATACCACTTCAGTTAAGTGAGGTACTATATGTACTTGGGATGAAAAGAAACCTTGTCTCTCTGTTTCTGCCTTAGAGGATAAAAGTTACAAAGTTACTTTCTTTGAAGGAAAAGTTCTTGCATGGCACAAGAACTCACACATGGATTCTGCCTGGGTGATTGGTGTTCGAGAAAACAATTTGTACATATTGACTGTCCAACCAGTCCAAGCCCTGTTACATGATACTATCAACTTGAGCGAGCTATGGCATAGGAGACTTGCTCATTTACATTACAGAGCCCTTCCCGCTCTGGGGAAGATGGTAACATGCCTTCCAAAGATACATGTTCAACATAATGGCGTTTGCAGAGGTTGTGCTCTTGGAAAAATTGTCAAGGGGTCCTTCTTGAGTAGTGACAGTAGATCCTAGGGGATCTTGGACTTGATACATTCTGATGTTTGTGGACCCAGGACTGTTGCTTCCGTGAACGGATATTTGTACTATGTGCTCTTCATCGATGATCACTCTCAGAAGACGTGGATTTCTTGAAGACCAAGGATGGAGTCCTTGCAAGATTTCAAGAGTTTAAAGCTCAGGTTGAGAACCTGACCGGGAGGAGGATCAAGGTGCTGAGATTAGATAATGAAGGAGAGTACATCTCCAAGGATTTCAGTGATTTATGTATTGAGGCAGGGATCAAGAGGGAGTACACCATTCCTTATAACCGTCAGCAGAATGGGGTTGCAGAGAGGAAGAACAAAACCATTATTGAGGCAACCAAAGTGATGATACATAATCAAAATCTACCTATGATTCTGTGGGCAGAGGCATCCATGACAACTGTGTATGTTTAGAACAGGAGTCCTCATCAGATTTTGAAGAACATGATTGCCGAAGAAGCTTTCACCGGAGTGAAGCCTGAGGTTGGACACTTCAGGATATTTGGGCGTCCAGTATACTTTCATGTACCCAAGGAGAAGAGGACCAAGCTAGACCTTTAAGGAAGAAAGGGTACATTCGTGGGGTACAGTGAATCTTCAAAGGCATACCCGATCTACATCCCTGGTCAGAGACAGATCGAGGTTACCAGAGATGTCACTTTTGAGGAAGAGATAGCCTTCTAAAGATCTAAAGAATCTCAGATGGAGGTTGACAGTGAGAAGAATGAAGAGACAGTACCTTCTCCCCCTTCAACAGTTTAGAGGGAGACARTTACTGATCCAGTTGATGCTCCGAGAGACATTGCAGTAGGCCATAAGAGGCMTGCCTRGGCTCGACAGACTCTGCAGAAGGCAGAGGGAYATGCAACTCCTCATGGTACATTCCAAGAGAGCAAGAGACCACAGAGATTTTCGAGCTATGTTTCAACCATGAGCCACATCATTGATACTGAGCCCTCTTGTCATGGAGAAGMATCATGTCAATAGGTTTGGCAAGATGCCATGACCGAAGAGTATCAGTCCATCATGAAGAATGATGTGTGGAATATTGTTCCGAGACCGGAAGGGAAGTCTGTAGTGACTTCCAAGTGGATCTATAAGATCAAACATGCAGCTGATGGAAGTGTCGAGAAGTACAAAGCGAGATTTGTGGCTAGAGGATTCTCTCAGGTGGAGGGAATAGATTATGAGGAGACATTTGCTCTTGTTGCCCGATACACTTCCATCTGTACRATTATTTCCCTAGCTTCATCGATGGGTTGTAAACTACATCAGATGGATGTAAAGAAAACCTTTCTCAATGGTGAGATTGAGGAAGAAGTTTACATTGAGCATCCAAATGGATTCGTGATACATGAGCAGAAGTCTCATGTGTGCAGGTTGAAGAAAGCCTTGTATGGGCTAAAGCAGGCACCTCGTGCTTGGTATGAGAAGATTGATGGATACTTGATGAGTTTGGGCTTCAGCAAGAGTGTTGTTGATCCAAACCTATACTACCATATTGTTGGTGACGAGTGCCTGATTTTGGTCCTGTATGTTGATGACTTATTCCTCACCGGTTCAGAAAGTCTTATTGTTGAATGCAAGCATGCATTTACTTCTGAATTTGAGATGAAGGGCCTTGGTATGAAGCACTACTTCTTGGGACTAGAAGTATGGCAGAAGACTGATGAGATTTTCCTGAGTCAAGAAAAATATACAGTCGAGATATTGAAGAAATTCGGGATGACAGACTGCAAATCCATGCCTACACCGATGGTGATGAATTTGAAGAAGATGAATGAGGCTTCTTCTGAGTCAGGCAAGATTGATCCACATCTCTACAGACAACGGATTGGATCATTGATGTATCTGGTTACCACCAGACCTGATATATGCTATGCAGTGAGTGTACTCAGTACGTTTATGAGTCAGTCGAGACAGACACACTGGATAGCAACAAAGCATGTGTTGAGATATCTACGAGGCACAGTTGGTTATGGCCTGAGATATGCCTCCGGTGTAGACATGAGATTGTAGGAATATGCCGATGCAGATTGGGCAGGGAGCACAGTGGACCGAAAGAGCACATCTGGTTGTTTTTTTACTTTGGGGTTTGCCATAGTTTCCTGGTGCAACAGGAAACAAACTTTTGTGGCTTTGAGTACCGCAGAAGTAGAGTACATTGCATTATGTGTGGCAGTCCGCGAAGCAGTGTGGCTTTGCAAGCTCCTTGCAGACTTATTTGGTCATGAGATGGATTCCATCGTTATCCGTTGCGATAACTAGAGCTGTGTGAAGCTCTCTGAGAATCCTGTGTTTCACGATAAATCGAAACACATTGAGATCAAATACCATTATATCAGAGATATGGTGTAGAGGAAAGCAGTACATGTGCAGTACCTTTCTACACACGAGCAAGTTGCAGGTGTCTTCACCAAACCGCTTGCCAAGACGAAGTTCGAGTACTTCTGTGAGAGACTTGGCCTGGTGGAGAATGCCTCCCTAGCTGAGAGGGAGTGTTTTTGATTGCAGCTTCATGAGACATTCTCCAGGTCGTTCTCCTCTGGATGAGTTGAGACGATCTGTGAGAGATCCCATGTGATGGGTGTGTCATACTCCTCTGGATTGAGTTGAGATGACATGTAGTCTCTTGTCGTGCTCCTCTTGACTGAGTTGAAATGACTTGAGATGGTCTCCTGTCTGACTCCTATGGACTTAGTTGAGTCGACTTGAGATGCTTCTCCAGATGGTACTCCTATGGACTTAGTTGAGTTAATCTGTTGAGAGTGATGTCCCTGTGGCTGAGCACAGGTGGACGTGTCCCTAGTGGCTGAGCACTAGAGGATGTGTAGATCCCTTGCTATATTGTCTTAGAGTAAGATTTGTTGTAACCCTAATTTGTGTTGTAAAGGGTACAAGTCGGCCCCACCATGTAAAAGATAATTAATATTGTGTAATGATTAATTATATTATTTAGTTGAATAGGTCGGCCCTATTGTGCCAATAGACACATCCTTTTGATGTGCTAGGTCTTGTATAAATAGGAGTAGATCCCCATTGTGGATCTAACTCACTCTCACACTTGTAACATTCTCTCAAGCTAAGTTGTATAGTTGAAGTGCGCACTTCTCTTAGGCGCAAGTTTCTAGGTCAAGGAGCACCCTCTTGTGTTCTCTAGGGTTCATGGTGTGGGGGATCTTCTCTTGACTCTAGGATTGCTGGGTTTTTCCCTTGATTGAGAAGTGTTTTCCCAGGATAAACTCTAGTGTCCTTGTGCATGGTTATTCTTCTTGTGATCTTGGTTACTGCAACACTTGTGTATGGTATTGCTGCATTGTTTATGGTTCAAGTACATGCTAAATTGAAATAAACCACATGTGCATGAGCTAAGCATTAAAATTCAACATGGAAGGAGTTTGAGAAGTTTTGGCTAGGCCCCTAGAAGGTTGAAGAGAAGTTTGTCAATGATTCCTACTATTTATCCACGCTAGAGGGAAGGAGACGTCCACTACCTATTAGTAGATCCCTTCTCAAGCCCCATCATGGGGAGGAGACTTGACTTCTTGAGTAGCGTAGATTAGGTAGGTTAGGTAGGGCATTTGCATCTTGCATTGCATTTGTATATATTTGCACCATGCATTCATGCTAGTGTAGTATTGCATTTTCTTGTATATATTGCATTTCCGTTGTATATAATACATACATGCACTTGATCATTGTATTTTATTGCTTTATCATGTATAGTTATAGTGAATTTTTTTTCTTTTCAACATGATTTTGGTTTATCATTGACCACGGTGGATCACATCCACCGACCAATACTTCTATAGGGTTTTGTTGTTTGAATTGGGTGCAAGGTTGCAGGTCTTGGACAACCAGAGATGTTGAGGTTCTCATGTGCTCTACAGTGAGAACATGCCCCCATGTTGGAGCCAGATGTTACCCCCCCCATGCCCAGGGGTAACTAGAGGAGATCATGTCTCATGGCCCGCAATGGAGATAGTGATTCCAACCATGATGATGATCAACATGTCCATAGATGACATCCCAATATCCCCCCTCAGATAGCCTCTTACAGTAACAGACCAACCAAGCTCATTACATCCAGACAACTCACTGTATGGGAGATGGTAAGCCAGTGTCACCATGAGGTATGTTAGTCCTTCTTTCATGCGAAGTGTTGTGCTTAATTTGTTGGGCATGTGGATGAGGATCATTGGTTGAAGTTTGATAATGGATCACCTACTTGGGAAATTGTGTCTGTTTCCTTGTTTCACCTTGGTGATTAGCTTCTATGCCCTAGTCTCGGGTTGTCACCGCCCAAGGAAAAAGGGTACTACCGGGGGGCCCTCACAAGGGTAACGTTTCGTTCCCCACTGTTAAGATGTGCTCGTTTAACCATAGACAATATTACAATATTGTCATCCAACCATAGGCACACAGCCACCCCGAACACCGTAACCTTGACAAATAGAATAATTTTGGAAGCAGTACCAAACCCGATAGATAACCAAGAGATAGTGCACCTTTCTCCAAAGGTAGCGCACCAAGCAGAAAGTCCAAAAACCATAAACTAAGATCAGCGCCCAGCTACAGTCGTTGCAACTGCACTCCTCTTCTAGACTTGTGCACCACTTATCTTTAGTGTGAGAGAGTGTGTCCAAATGAGCTCAAGCGCCCTCTATTTATAGTACTCCTTGTCAACTGTCTAAGCTGACTTCTTCCTTTAGAGTTTAATACTTTAATATTAATTCTTTTATTGAGCCGACTTGTCTTCTAGGGTTTCTACACATCTGTTTAGGGTTTCTCTAGCTTCCAGAATATTCTAATCTAGTTAGAGGTTACACATGGAGGTTGATACCTCCCGCAACTACCATAATATCAACACTCCCTCCTAGCTAGGGAGGTATTAACAAGTAGCATCGTCATAGCCATACAGGCTATCTCATGATCACGTGGATCAAATCACGAGCAACATCACCACTATCAGTATCATCTAATATCATCAACTGCATCATCTCTCGAGGCCATACTCCATCTGAGTAATTGAGCATGATGCTGAATAAATCACTCACTCAACAGAGTAATACAAGGACCATTCTTCTAATCTGGACATA
>WSFP011507673.1:0-13326 GCA_009831015.1 Picea engelmannii | reverse complement strand
TCTGAACCTTCTATTTTTCTTCGTCTTTGGACTATGCAGGGAAGCCTGTGATTTCTTCTTTGTCCCACCCTTCTTTCCTTGTGAAAACTGTCTTTTTTGTTTCTGGCACCTAGTTTCAACTGCACCTGGTACCTAGACTGCACCTGGTACCTAGACCCTCTTTCTCATGCTTCTACTGGGAGTTGCGAGGCAGATGGTTGTCATAGTATAGTTTCAACCGGCTCCCATTCACCAAACTTTCCTTCCATTCTCCATTCAAGGTATTCAACTGCGCAACTACTCCTTTTGTAATGTAAACAACCTCATATGGCCCAAGCTAATGTGTTTGAAACTTCTCTGGATGCTTCATGAGCTTGTTGTCGTATACCAATACCAGATTTTCGTGCTTGAAGGCTTTCTTCTTGATGTGCCTATCATGATAGGCCTTTTCTCATTCCTTTTGTACCTACTGATGGAATCCTGCAACAAATCAATCTTCTTCTAGTTCTACCAACTATGCAAGCCTCTCTTGAAAAGTGCTTGTGTCATCCATATCTATGAATGTTGCAATTATGAGACTAGGAACCAAGTATTCCATAGGGACAACTTCTTCTAGGCCATACACCAACTTGAAGGGAGTCTGCATTGTTAGCTTCTTGCAAGTAGTTCTGTAGGTCCATAGTACTGTTGGTACTCTCAAATCCCAGTCATCCCTGTTCACACTGCAAATCTTCATCAGCGTTGTCTACAAGATATTGTTGAATGCTTCGACCGTCCCGTTCAATTGTGGATGGTAAGGAGTACTCTTCTAATGGCGGACATCAAATTCCTGAGTCAAAGCTTCAATAGTCTTATTAATAAATTGTGTTCCTTGATCGCTCATCACGGTCTTCAGACATCCAAACATGGTTATGATATCCTCAAATATAAATCGCGCAGGTGTAGTTGCACTACAGTCCTTAACTTCTCTTTCTTTTTCCCATCTTTTCAAATACTCTGTCCCAGTGATGATGTATCTTGCTCCTGTGTGCTTCCCTCGTGGGTTTATAGGTCCCACAAAATCAATTTCCCATTTATCAAATGTCTGCAAAGTCATCTATGGTGATAAAGGAATCTCATCTCTTCGGGAAGAATTCCCAACTCTTTGGCATACATCGCATGCTTTATAGTATTCCTTGGCATATTTATGTAAAGTAGGCCACTCGAGGCCAACTCTAAGAACCTTTTGCATTGTTTCTTTCCCTGCGTAGTGTCCTCCTGCGATGCCTTCATTCTCTTATGTTAAAATCAGTGGGCTTTCTGCCTCCATAACGCATCTCCTAAGGATCTCATCAGTTCCCATCTTGTATAGTTGTTTGAATATAAGTAAAAAATCTACAACGTGCACTACTAGTTGTTTATTCTGGATGGTTGTATATTCACTAACTGTCATTCCTGTTGACAGGAACTGAGCTATCTTGGCAAAGTGATCATCAATCCTTCTAATGGCCAACAACTATGCATATGGTAGTGTATCCTCCAAACTAGTAGGTTCCTCTCCATGCTCTAACCTAGACAAATGATCAGGTCCCTTGTTCATTCTCCCTGGCTTGACCACAATCTCAAAATCACATTCCTAGAATAACAATAGCCATATGCATATTCTTCCCCCCAACACTGGCTTGTTGACTAGGTATTTCAATGCAGATATCAATGAACATCTTAAAGTGGCTTCCCAACAAGTAGTGATGAAACTTCTGCAGCACGTACACCATGGCTAAACCTTATCTCTCAGTGGTGGTGTAATTTATCTCAGCTATTGAGAGATTCCTGCTAGCAAACGCTAAGGGGTGGTCAATATCTCCTGCTTCTGGTTGTGCTAACACTAATCCTAGTGCAATAGAAGATGCATCGACATGCACATGAAATTCCTTTCTCCAATCCGGGAAAACCAGAAAAGGCGCAGTAACCATTTTCTATTTCAGTGTGTCGAAGCTCTACTGACATTTTTCTATCCATTGAAACTGATAATATTTCTTCAGAATCTTCTCCATGGATGATGTAATATGTGCATAGCCCTTAATGAACTTCCGGTAGTATCCAATATGTCCCATCGCAGTGCACAACTATCTAACTAAAGTGGGAGGGGGTAGGTCATCAATAATGGCAATCTTGGACAGATCTACCAACAACCCTTGCTTACACACAATATGGCCCAGCAACACTCCAAAGGGTGCAAAGAAGATGCACTTCTTTAGATTCAAGGCAATCTGACATTTCTTGCACTTATCCAACATTAGTCTTAAAAATTCAATATGATTATGCAATTGGATAAAAACAGTCCAATCATCAAAATATGCTTCCAAAACGTTATGTAAAAACTCCTTGAATGCTTCAACCACCACCATGGAAAATATGGCTAGTGCATTCTTCAATTCGAAAGGCATCACTGTGTACTAGTAGGAACCCCATTTTGTTGCAAATGTGGTCTTATGGTGATCTTCCTTAGCAATCCTAATCTGGTGATAACCTGAAAATCCATCTGTAAAGGAATATACCTCTTGTCCTCTGACATTATCTAACACTTCGTTTGTAAATGGTGTAGGGAATGGGTCATGCAAACAGGCATCATTCAGCTTCCTGAGGTCTACACAGATCCTGATCTCTCATGTCTTCTTATATTGTACCACCATAGGACTAATCCACTCTAACTCTTCAACAGGTTCTATGATACCTGCTTCCAACATTATGTCTATTTCAATATTCACTTTCTCCTTATATTTGGGATTTAATCTGTAGGGTCCCTACTTGACCAACCTTGCATCTGATTTCAAGGGAATATTCATCTCTCCCATGGGCCCTTTTATGCTCTTCATATCAGTGAACTTGGTTGGGAACAAGTCTTGATATTCATGTAGTAATTATGTGATCTTATCAATGGTGGCATCATCCCAATAATCCCCAACATTAGCAAGATTAGGTGTTTTCTCTATTCCAATATTAACTTTATTGATTTTGGTAGGCTATCCAATGAAAGGTAGTTCGACTCCTGGTCCTTCTACATCTCGTTGTCCTTCTATTTATGCAATGTTCAAATTCCTAGGATCATCGTCTTCATTAGCATTGATATTGTAACATCCTTGTAGTTTTTGAAGAGGTGTAGTCCATTCATCCTCTTCTTGCTCCACAGGGAGGCTCAATACTTCCTCAAAGACCTTTTGTCTTACAACTTGTAGATCTTGATCTAATGAAGGGTACTAGATTTCAAATGAAAATGTAGCTATAAATTTTTTAGTCATACCGTACCAATCTGAAGTGGTGAGGTGCAATTATGCTTGAAGATACCAATTTATGGGTGTTGTGTTTAGAGTATTGATGAATTTATGCACCCACTATTCTTGAGGAATGTTGCTCCAGGCCTCCTCACAACCTCGCACATGGTCCTTTAGACAGAGTTGACATGTGTATCTAACTTCGCATCCTTCAATGTTGTCTGAAAATCACGTTGTCATCAAAGTGCGACATTGTATCCAGTCCACGATGTTCTTTTTATGTGTCCCCCACCAACTTGCTGGAGTAGCTTTCAAAGCCTCATCCAATGCCAACACTCTCTGTTGTACTAGCACAACATCTTCAAATTCCATTAAGAATGTTTCTAAATGATTTAAACGATCAAATGTGGGAAAGTTACTTACTTCTGTGCCAATCCAGCGAACTTCCTTGGTCAACCTGGCACACCTCTGCACAAAAACTTCATACATTTTATTCTGACAATTTGCTAGTGCTTCTTCTGCACTTCACCAACTCAAATTCCCGTCTGTTGTAGGTTTAATGTAATTCTCCTATCTTGCTGTCAATTTATATATATTCTCTAGCTCATATGAACGGTCTTATTCTCTAATGGGTTCTGTGTATCTTCGACCTTCATCAAGATCCAAAGGTGCAATGACCCTAAGGCCATCACCTTCAAATGTCATTATTATTTTCTTTAAGTCAACAACAGTGGAATTGTTGAAAGCCTAATCAATTCCTAACAATGCAGGATAAGGACAACTATCATCAACTATATCAATCACCTCGAAGTCCACAAATGTTCTTACCTCGTCGATGTCCACAGGGACATGCTCCAGCCTACCAAAGGGGCTTATTGTCTGTTCATTAACCATCCTAATCTTGATAGGGGAATAGATCAAATTAGGTTTTCCCATTGGTGCCCAGGTCTGCTTCATCATAACACTGACCTCCGATCCTAAGTTGAGGACCACATAATCTATATCATAATATCCAATTTGGGCATTAAGGTGTAGTTCCTTATTTTTCCTTCTCTTTTTGGATAGTTGATGCACTTCTTTATTCAGTAGAGGATCTACCCTTCCTATATCATACTATCTGATCAAATTTTGTAGTTCTTATATGGATTTTTCATCCTTAATCAAATTAATTCAAGTACATAAGAATTCCATAAGTCTTCTTACCTCTTTTCCTTCTCTGGGCAAAGCAGACAGATCAAAGGCCAGGGGCATTGCACATTCTCTAACTTTTGGTTGTGGCTTTGATGAAGAATCCTAATCTCTTTGAAACTCTTTTCTTGCCTCTTCAAATGTCTTCTTCTCTTTCTTTGGATCAAACTCCCGTGTCTTCTCCTCAACTCTTCTAAATCTTGATTCTTCTGTAATCTTCCCTTGAGTCACCCTGTATTATTCCATAGAAGCACCTCCTCTATTGATAATGACAACTCTAGGATCCACTCCATGAGATTCTGCTGAGATTATTTTTACTTGTTGGTTCCCTCCTCATCTTTCCTGAAGTTTGGATAACAGTGCAGGACAATCTTCTATGACATGTTCAAATGAGTTGCAGTAACTGCAAGTCGTACAAGGGTTCTGACAGTCCCTTGCCAAGTGACCTGGATGTGTACAGTTATAACAAATGATCTAACCTCAACCTTGGCCCATGCCTCCTCCTCATCCTCTTCCTATGAATCCACCATGAGGGTTGAAGTTTCCTCTTCCTGGGGAGTTAAAATGCATAGTATTT
The DNA here is from genome assembly GCA_009831015.1 of Picea engelmannii. Classification (NCBI taxonomy): domain Eukaryota; kingdom Viridiplantae; phylum Streptophyta; class Pinopsida; order Pinales; family Pinaceae; genus Picea; species Picea engelmannii. The sequence goes on along the minus strand of WSFP011507673.1, from coordinate 8,331 downwards.
CCTTCTTATTGTACTTATCCTTGAATTATATATGTGTTTCTTGATCTTTCATGTAAGAGGTCATAAGCCCTACAATATTTCTCATCATGCCCCACAGATTTACATAATGTGCAGTAAAGGTTGGTAGGTGTCTCGACATATTTTTGCATGTAATAACATTCTCCATGGCGATGTCTATTTCTACATACCTCGCACCAAGGTAGAGTAACCTGCTTCAAAGGGCTTGGGGCTCCTAAAGCCAAGTACTCATGGAATAGAGGACAATTCTCCTTATCATGACCTTTTGATTTGCATCTGATACACCAAATATCTTCTCTTTTATATTTTCCCTTATATTTCTTCATATCTTCGACCTGCACTGATAAGCTAGTTAGCTGACTCAAAATTTGACTCATACCTGAACTTGACTCTCCCATAGGGGTTGATTCTAGTTTCATGGCGATCTCCAGTGCCTCAGCTTATGAAGAAATCTTCTGTTGCATCAGAGGGACTCTGATGTGTGGTAAGAGGGAAGCAATGAACCATTCTTTATTTTTTTCGTCTGGAATCTGAAACTCAAATGATTTCTCATGGTCTTAAATCTTTGATCAAACTCCCAAACAGGTTTTTCTACTTTTTTCTTGATTTATTTCAACTCTTTGATGCACTATGACTCTGACTTGGGTTTCTTGAATTCTATAATCAACGCAGTCTTGATCTCATTCAGTGGTTTCAGTCAGACAACTCCTTGGACAAAATTCATGTACCAGCTCAGTGCGTGGTCTATTAGGGTAGTACTAAACCGAGCTCTCTTAACAACTTCATCGGTTACATTCTTAATACTCCATACAGCTTCGTATCAGAACCAATGCTGATCAGGATCTTAATATTCATCTCCCCTAAAGGTGGGTAACCTCATCTCATCTTCCATAGATCTTCCTAGGGATCCTGACTGAGTATGCAATGAACCACTTGTACTAGTGCTCTAAGTGTTCTGATAACTTAGGTTACTCTAGTTACTTAATGTTGTTAAAACAACATGAGGTGTAATAGTACTTACTTCATCAATCTGCGCAGTTCCTAAAGTTTTTGACTCTTCTCGGCAAGGTTCTTCAGTCTTCCCTTCTTCTGCCCTAACAGGCTCTGAATGTTCCTCGTTTAGTAAATCTTCTTCTTCTCCACTATAGAACCCTTCTTCCTATGCTGGTGGTTCATGATTCTACTCAAACAAGTCCATCGGAGGAACTTCTCTGAAAGTTCTTCCACTACGCGTGTGTCTAACCTTTGTGTCACTGTCACTGTCTGAATTCTTGAACATTAGCTTTTCCAATATGACCTACTACTATATATTCAGGATGTTCTTCTCATGCAATAGCATCTTGATCTTCAACTTCAGGAAATGTAAAAATTTTCCTCTCGGTCCCTTAAAGAAACATCTCTCTGCTTGGTTATGTGATTCCAGTCTATCAATAGAAAACTCAGTGATATACCCTCCAATGGTACTATCAAACCAGTGATCTACTACTCTTGACACATCGTTATCAACTCTCTTGACCTTCTTGATCATCGTCGACGTCCAAACCACAGGCAGTCTAAGTGTGGTCTCAAACTGGGTATCTGCTAATCTGGCTAGCGACTCGTATAGCTCCTTATGAATTCCTCCAAAGAAAATCTCATGTATATCAGTAAAGATATACCTTCCTAAAAAATCCTCTGTACTAATATTAGGGTTCTTATTCTGAGCTTCAATGAACTCCTTCCCTTGTTCTTCTATCCACTTTTGAATCTTTGTCTTCAATGGAAACCACCTTGACATTCCATCGAGAATATCCTAGTCCTGGCAATGGAACCATTTTTTGGCACAGGGGCAGACCTAGGGTTCAACTCTAACAACGCACCAATAATCCCTAACTACTCTCCCTTTCGGAAACACCTACAAAGAATATGTAGTCTCACCCAAAGTAGCTATAGGGGGTTGCAGGACACAGGTGTCTACATCCAAAGGAAATGCAAAGAGGATCTAGGGAAACACTCTCATACAAATCTAGTTATTATTTATCTTTCTTAATCCTACTGCGCGAACTATATCTTGGATCTAACACAATATTGCATTAACAGTATATCATAGATAAGAAGAACACAACATCAATCACACACAACAATAGGATATACGTGGTTCACCCACTCCCTAGGGCTACGTCCACATAAATGCGCTTTATAATATATTAGATGCAAGCATACAATTCTATCTTCACTTAGCTCGCAGATCTCTTTTTTTATCTTCTCCTCTCCCCTCCCTACGCACCCAGCTACAGGGTTGATCTTCGCACCCAGCTAAAGATCTTACAATACAAACTTCTCTCCCCACACAATACTTCTCTCTCAACAATAACAACAAGCAGTCATCATACATAATTTCGACCCCATCCCAGGTCCTCTTGACCTTTATTTATATGTTACAATGAATCTCAGACATCCTTAGGCTGAAACCTAGGTTTCAAAACCCTAAAAACCAAAACCCTAGGTCAACTTGACTCACATTGTCAGGGCTTTGCCATCCTATCTTTCCTTCTTTCTTGCAAGGTGCTCAAAAGCATCTATTGGTGGTTTTTTTTGCTTGCTGAGTCATCAACAATCCATATTCATTGCTGATCTAGCTTCCTCAATCTCCCCATCCAATGGATTTCTTTCTCTTACTTCTCTTTGTCTTTTTTGCTCTTTTGGTAACTTCGACCCAATCTCAGTCAACTTGTCTTCCGCGCAGTTCATACTTCGCGCTTCTTTTCTTAATCTTCACAACCTTCCCTAGCCAAGGGCCAACAGGTCCCTAATACTCATACCTAGTATCCAAAACCTATTAGCAACATCTATATCATGACTAAAAGGAAAGTATACCCTCAAGACATAATGTGTGTTGATTCGATGTGTTGATGAAAGACATGAATTCCTAGAATATTACTTGAGGGTCCAATCCCTATGTTTTCACCCCCAACCATGTTTAAGGCCTCAATATCCATGCCTAGCTCTCAAAATATCTTAAAGTTGATCACATGCCCATTTGAAAGACAAGGATACCCTTGAGAGGACCTATATGGAAGTTTGAGTCATCATTTATTGCTTGTGGTGAGCTTCTTCAATATGCATCCGATCAATATTTTCTAGTTCCTTATCATCCATTTCTATATCCATTTTATCTTCTTCTTATATGGCTTGATCTTCCCCCATGGGATCCGCATTTGGTGTATGGACTATATACTCTGACACTGGCTATGGGGTTCCTTTTCTTTTTCAAGAGTATTCTCTTGACTGGATTGATGGTAAATTTCTACTAGATCAAGAGAATCAAGGATTTGGTTTAATATCTAAAAGGAATTGATAGTTTACATAGCCTTGGAGTATACATAAGTTGTCTTATTTTGGTTTTGTTGTCATTTCCCTTAGACATGGGTGAAACCGTATTTATTTTTTTCAGAGGGTGCAACCATAGAAATTGGAGGTGCATTAAGAGGACAATCTCTGAAAAAATGGCCATGCTCATGAAACTTCCTACATTTGAAGGATATGTTCTTGTAGTCTATGGTATGGATCCATTTCTCATTCTAATATTCTAGGCATATAGATACTGGTAAGGGCTTGGATATTTTCATATAAACAAATATCTGATCATAGTAAGTGTACAAACATTACAAGTTTCTTCAACTGACTTGAAAAATATTCCTAGTGTGCTTCCTCTCCCAGCTAGGATTTCTCCTAACCATAATTCCTTTGGGAGAAAGTAGAGTCTGATCCAAATAGGAGGATATGTGAAATATTCTTTTTCTAGGATGAATAATTTTGTCCAATATCTTAAATAAAGTCCATATAAGTTAAAAAGAATAGGGCCCTTTTTCAAAGATCTGGTACTTATCTTCCATATTGTGGAAGATCGCAGTGAATAAACCATTAGATTTTAATTGGAGATCAAAATGGCCTTTGGGTTTACACTAAGTATTAATCCATTTTATTAGACCTATTTCTAAGGTCCATAGCCCCGAAAAATTCTCAATGAGGGTGTGATCCCTCATATATTGAGTGCATTCTCTTACTCATGTGTATCTTACTACATACCTCGGTGTCATATCAAATTGAGGGATGCATTTACCAAGTACAAATGCTTAAACAACTTTTGGATGAGAAAATGATGCATCCCCTCTCCCCTCCTGGGGTTCTGTGACCTCCCGATCTCTGGATCGTTCCAAGTGTTGAGGCATATTGACTCTTTGGGTTCTTGAATGAGCCTTGATCAATTATACACATGCCCCTTTTCTTTCTTTGGCATCGGTCTTGTGATACCCATGCCTTTTGTTTGCGCATTCCAACACTCTTTAGTTCACGGGCGCTAGCTCCTCTTTACTAGCCCCTTTCTTCACACAACTCTGGGTTGTTCCCTTGTGCTAATGCACAATTGCAGCATGGGCAAGAGTGGTTTTATACCAACGCACTTTTCACCCTGCAATCCTCCTCCAGCTGCAACGTATCTCCCTTCCAAAATTGTGGTTGAAATTGTGGCCCGCTCAAGGATTATTATCGTCCAAGCATGTCCTGGCCCCGCAATCCTTCTCAATCGTCGATCTCATGATCCTTTGGCGCTGCCTATTATCGACGGATATTATCGCTCTCTATTCCTCTCTTCTTTCCTCCTTCCATGTGTCCCCCACATATCACTATGATCTATTAAAAAATAGTCCAGTTTGAATCAATGACTGTTGTTGACTCCGCCTTTCCGGCTTCCAGGAGTTTCAACTCTCAAACTCCACTCTCCTCTATATGGAAATATCCCGTAGTGGAATATATGTTTCCACCTATCCCCTTGAATGTACGACCATGATCTCCTCTATGAGTCTGGCCTCATGGAATCTTGATTCTCAACTGTCACAAGCTCCCTTTGCTAAGATCCCTCTTCACATGTGAATTTGGATGATGTCCTCATATGACCATGTGACTTCCTACTAAATATCACGCACCTCCAATCCCTGAAATACTATGGGACTGTCGATCTTTCGATCTTGACGATATCTTGGATTGACATTTTAGATCTATCCTCCTCAAATCTATGAACCAGATCCCTTCACGATTTCAGACTTCGAGATTTCGAAGTCTCAAACCTTCGCTACCTCTGTGTGGAAATATTCCAGAATTAAAGATCTTAGGACACCTATCCCTTTAAATGCGCGGCTAGGATATCCTCCGCTAATCCGGCCTACGGGACTTTCAAGTCTCAAATCCTCGCCTTTGCTCACTGGATATATTTCAGAGTGGAAGATCTATTGAAACATGTCCTCCCCAATCAACGACTGTGCTCCTGCTTCAGGTCTTTGGCCTCCTCAACTAGATCAACGGTCCTCAAACTCCCTTCTTGATCAACAATAAATATCTTCTCTGGGTCTTCAGACTTTTCCTCCTCCGTTTTCTTTTGGAGTTCTAGATCCGGCGCCGCATGTCCTCCTTCACATTGATGACTCTTGTAACTTCATATTTCCAATCTTCGAAAATCTCAAATGTCAAACTCTTGCCTCCATGTTTCTTTTATCTGGAGTTGATAATCCTCTATTGTGTGTCTCCTCCTCAAATTATCGTCTGAATTTTACTTCGGGTATTTACCCAGAGTGCATGGATCTATGCCATGTCTCCTCTTGACCTGACGACTACAGATCAGATCGAGAATTTACCTGGAGTACTCAGATCCTCTCCATGTCTCCTCTCCTAGTCCTATAGCTCAGATTCACTTCGGCTGATCTGATGGCTCAGAGCTACTTTGGCTCTCTGGACTTCAGTTATTTCAGTTCTCAAACTGAAACTACAATGTAACTTTACCCAGAGCTAGCGATCTAGTGACAAGTGTCCCCTCCCAGATTGATGGATCTTAACTCTTCATCTTTTCGAGCTTCGACTGTTTCAACACTTCAACCTCCCGCTTCCCTTGGATATTCTGACCTGTTGACACATATTCCCTCTGGATCCAATGGTCTAGATCCATTCTAGCCCTTCGACTCTCTACACTTCGAGAATCTCAAGTTTCCAACCTTGAGAGATTCTTTGTCTTGTGCATGCAAGCGTTAAGGCTCATGCACCTTCCTTTGGATCCATTTTTTATCCTCTGCGCCCAAATCCAATGGATGGGATCTGTTTTTCTCCCCTACGCTCCCTTTTGTTTTTTGGATATATATCTAACAGTCTAGGCTCCTTTCCAGAACCTATCTGATGGCTGTTGTCGCTCCTGCTGCTGATTTTTAGACATCTCCTGACTTGGATGGCTTAGTCCATGTACAAAGATCTCATCCTTTGAACTTCCTTCCGTGAACCCGACCCCCTTGGGTGTCGCTTATGATCTTGCAAGTGTTTTCACTTATGATCTTATGGACTCAGAACAAGTACGACTCTTATGCACTTTTTGCGTTATTCCTCTTGAGCTTGATCTCCTCGAAGATTTTCGATCTCCCACACACACCTTGCGTTTCTAGGATTTCGTCAAACTCATAATCCGAAGGATTTCTTGAACAATAAATACTTCTCACCCTCCTGACACTCTTCTGCTCGATGCACTCTTTGCAAAGATTTTCCTCACAGAGTATTCAACAACCATGTTTCTAACTGAACTCAACACAGAGTTCTTCTGTGAACACTTGCACCAGCTCAATGCCCACCTGGCAGAGCTCTACAAAGTTCTCAGTAACTCTAGTTCTCTCTGAACTTGATAAAGAGTTCTTCCCATGCACTCCTTGCACTTGCTTGATTCCCACCTGGAAGAGCTCTACAGAACCTTCATTAGTTATGTCTCTCTGTGCCTTCTCTGCACAGTCTTACCTCCAAGGTGTTCAACAACCCCTAGGCTCCTCTTTGAATTCGTGATCATTTGGATACGCCCTCCTAGCACGTTCTTCCCTGACTTTGCAGAGTTCAGATGCGCACTCCTTGCCGTGGTTGCGGAACTTCCAATGTTATGTTGTGCACTCCTTGCATGGCCTAAAGAACCCAGAATGATACAACAAACTCAAACAAAGATAGAGAAATCTATCTTCCTATTGTAAATGAAATTTATCATACATCTACAACACTCATTCATGAAATACATAAACACATGAACAACAATATGCAGGAAAAAATGCTTTCTATTATCTCTGTGCATCTATACATATGTTTACATAAAATTGATTGTAACAGAGTCCTAGATCTCTCAAGCTCTCTCTCAAAACTTCTAAGACCTCCTCGGACCTCTCTACCCATACCTCTCTATCATTCTCTACCTATCTGCCTTCCATGAAATCTGATACAAGATCTCCTTACAAAAGAGGGGCTCTGTGAGCTCGTCCTCTCTCACCTAACCTCATCTATTACATTGAAGTTTCATAAATTCTTACCCAAACCTGACTATGATCATGGCTAGCTACAATCAACTCTTTAAGGAAATCCAACCACTACCTGTACAAAGGCATGGTATGGCATTTACAACCTTGCAACACAAAAATTCGTTTAGGATTATTTCAAATTTTAAAAATGGGAGGTTTAATGCCTCTTTGTTTCTCCATTGTGTGTTTTCATGATTGCACATTTGCTGAGGTGGAGTGATGCTCATGCATCAAAAATAAAACCTCAGCTTCCATTTTCTTTACCTTGTTTAATTCCTCATGGTAGGCTTGATCCCGTTGTTGTTGTAGCATTTTAAAAGGTGGTCACAATCCATGAGATGCAAAAGGTTTTCTAGAAACCACATTACAATAGAAGGGGGCTCGTTTCCCCTCACCACTATACATCATGATGAGATCGATCACACCCCTTGGAAGAGAGGGCCACACAAACACTGAATAGAACCTAGGTCTATAGAAACCCTAGTTCATGAATAGCATCAAACCATAACATAGCTCAATTTGGTCATGAGATTTATCATTCTACATTTTCAGCTTGGTTTAATATTAATATTAAGAATTATTTAGGAATATAATTGGAAATAAAAAATAATAATCATGCAAAATATTATTGAACCAATTAACTTACTATCTTTATTACTCTTTTTTTTTTTTTTAAATTAGTGGTTTCTTTTAGAAGTTTAGGGATATATCAATATAATAAATATTGTAAAAAATGTCGAAACATATTTATTATGAAATGGTTATCTGAGCTTGTCATAGCTACTTCTTTGTAGTTTGAAAAATATTATGTAAAAAATGGAAGTTTTCTCCTCTAACATATGTTGAAACCTGACATCTTTGGGTTGGATGTCATTTGAAAACACTATTAAATACACATTTCACTCCTTCATCATGTTTTGTTGTTACTCTAAGTACTCTCCATATTTTCATGTATATGATATGTAAG
>WSFP011507670.1:0-13326 GCA_009831015.1 Picea engelmannii | reverse complement strand
TCTGAATAAGAAATATACCTAGGTCTATGTAAGATTCAGTATGTCAATAAGTTTGTTGAAAGTTCTCTTGCGAATCTGTTAGCACAGAGAATCACAGAAGAAAAAGGCAGAATCTTCCGTTCTGGGGAGATTAGCATTGTTTCATAAACATTCTCTACGATCAAATAGAGTTTGATGAGGTTTTGTTGTTTCTCTTTTGCTCGTCATTTCTCTGATGCGTCTTAATTCGTTTTTGGTTTTTTTCGTGCTGAGGGAAAATCGTGAAGATAAAACAATTTTCATTTTAGGAACATTTCTCTGTTGTGTTTAATTCGTTTTCTGGTTTTTGTGCCGAGGGAAAATCGGGAGGATAAAACGATTTTCGTTTTAGGAACATTTTTCTGTTGTGCTTAATTCGTTTAGGGTTTTTGTGCTGAGGGAAACGTGAAGGAAAAACGAGTAACGTTTTTTTATTGTTCCAGCGAGTTTGAAGAGAGATTGTGCACCATAGCAACTGGTGCACCTCTCTTTTATCTGTATTTTCGTTAACCTGTGTGTCCTGTCTTTGAGCGCCCTCCATGGTATGTCTCGCAGCGTGCAACACAAGAGATTAGCGCCCACGCTGACCAGAGAGGAAGTTCCCTGCGTGCGTGGCCTCTTTTCTTCACAAAAACGCCCAGAAGTTTGTCTCATCGTTTGGACTAACCTCAGTCCTCATTGTTTGGACTAACCTCAGCGCGCACCTCTGGGGGATAGTGGATCATGTCCCTCTTCTCCAATTGTCACCCTCCAAAAGCTCAATTGCTATCAGAGCGTGTCCGGTCTTTGGGACCATAACTTCATCCACCAGCACAATTTTTCTTTTGGGATCTACAACTGTAGCAACAAACTTCTTCTCAGAACGTTCTCTTTCATCATCATGGTCTCCTACGGATTTTGACAATGCCTGCTCGACGTGAAGCCTCCAGTGAGGACTCAACCCCAGACACTTCAAGCCCAATGGTAGATATGGCACTGGCACTTCAACAGTTTCTTCATCTTCAACAACTAAGAATTCCAGTAGGCATGCAGTTGGACACTCGTTTTCAATTACCCAAGTTCGCTGGTCAGATGCATGGTGAGTCTCTCCACCTATTTCTAAACCTCACCCAAGATGGAAGAGACTACCAAATTACAAATCGATAGTCTCCAGCTCAAAGGAATCGCCCAAACTTGGTGGGACACACACTTGATCAACGTTGAATTAATCGTCGAACTCGACAATCCGACCTTGAAAAATGACCGCATTACATCTTGGGCGTGTTTCTATCAAGCCCTAATAGAATGCTTCTACCCACCAGGATATCTTCAAAATTTGTTGGAAAAATTGTTACAACTTTGGGAGTTGTACAATCAGTCGATACAAGCATACATTGATGTTTTCTACAAGTTGTGACTACAACTCGAGATGAGCGAACCAAATCAGTTATTGATAATCGAATTCAACTATGGTTTAGTGCTACCTCTCTTGCGGGAGGCAGACCTTTTTGACAGTCCTTCTTTGGACAAAGCCTTCTTAAGCGCATTAGCAGTTGAAAGAAAGATAGCTCCACACCCCAGATTCTCTACCTATCACACCTCTACTAATAATCCATCCAATCCACCAAGACAAACACCTTTAGCTTATCCTTCCACATCCAAACCTGTAGGCTGGTGTACCTTTCACAAAACCAATTCCCACAATTCTTAGGACTGTCGTGCGCTAAGGAATATCCACACCAATAAGACCTTGATGGCTAAGATAACCACGACAGATTCTCCCGACCTCATAGAAACCATATCCCTCGACAGCCCCACAAAATTTGACCCTTCTCTCATTCTAATGACCCAACCCACATCACGACGCACTATCATCCCCCTCTTCACCTACAATTGCCAAATCATTACCAAATTAGCCACACTCGTTCTCGACAATGGCAGTCAAAATAAACTTATATCGCAAGATCTCGTACAACATCTGCAACTCCCCACATATCCACATCCTGATGCTTACCAACTGAGATGGGTTCAGAAAGGGGGGTTGCGCATCATGATTTCTCGTTGTTGTGCGATCACTTACGCCATTTTCCCATTCCTTGATATTATGAATTGCGACGTCTTTCCCTTAGACTGTGTCGACCTCCTTCTCGGTCTTCCATATCAACAAGAGAGACATGCAATGTATGACGCTAAATCACATCAATAACATGTTCTAAAGCATCTCACTGTGCTCATATCTCTCTCTTTCTTATTGCCTCTGATGTGGTTTGGCCCCTCCCTTGGGACCCTGTCTAGCAGCTCTGTCGGTCTTCTTCTTTCTCTTAGTTCACAGAGCAAGGTTCTCATCACCCTAGGAAATTCGTTGTTTTCCCGAAGACTCTGAGATGCATTTCATATCATCCTGTACAGAATCATCCCAAAGTATTTCCCAAGTAGTCATAACCTCTTGCGAAAATATGCTTCGAACAAATGAACCACATGGTTTGGTAATTCTATTTAAATTTTTCCTCACCATAAAGTCTAGTTCCACTATCTCTCTAATGACTACAAGCTCATCTGTGATCTGAGTGAATCTACCAAGGAATGATGTAACCGACTCGAAATCGAGCATTTGAATTCTCTTGAGTTTTTTCTGTAGAACCATCTTCTGGTTCTTCTTTTGACTCTGGTAAAGCTTGCATAAATACTCCCAAATGTTGAATGCATGGTCTTTACCAGTCAAATGTGGAATGATGTGGTCTCTCACCCCGTCAAAAATAGTCATTTTCTTCGTGTTGTTCCTCTTCCTGAACTCTTACACCAACACGGGATCACTGACAGGAGGAACAACAATGGGAGCATGAATTGTATCCCTTAGTTCAAGGTCCTCTAAGGCAAAAGTGATCATGGTCTTACAAAGGGACCAAGTGCTAGCTTTGTCTATCCTATCCTCTGCCTTCATCTTGGACACCAACATGGTTTTCCACTAAATCTCACACTCATGCTAAAACTGCACAAGAACAATACCTCACTCCTTACAACACATGTGTGAAAAGAGGCAGTAGAACTACAACCTCACTCCTAGAAAAACACGTTTGTTAAGAGGTTGTCCAAAATCAGCCTCACTCTTGTCCACACAGGTGTGATAAGAGGTTTTCCACAAGTGTCAAAAATTAGTTTTGCAATTGTCAACAAATCTTCCCACAAGTTGTCCACAAACTTTGTAAACACACTGTCCAAAGATATTCCAATGAGTTGTCACAAAAATGTCCACTGAATGCACTAGAAATCAACAAGTCTTTTCCACCAAGGGATCTCATACCATGAAGATAAATTAGGTACTATCATGCTGTTAAAACAAATTTGTCTTTGATCATATTTTAGCTCTAAGTTTTATCTTTGAGAACTATCATTTGCTACCTTTTAGGACAACAAATTGTTTGGTTACTTTCTGTTGATAATTTTATTTGTTAAGTGTCCTTTTGAGGTGCCCTTGCAAGTGTTTTTCATACAATATAACTCAAAACAAATAACACTTCTCACAATATACACAACTCTAAATGTTGTTCTAACACCTCTAATCATGCATGAAATTGACACATATGTTTTATATATAGAAAAATTGAAATACATACATACATATATATATATATATATATATATATAGACACTTGATATACAAATATATTTTTTATCATTCACATTGAAACATTTATTTTAAATGTCACTTGTGAAATCTATGTTGAGTATCGAAGGAATTACACATCTCCCTCATATTATGTTGTAAAAAACACCTTTTGATCATAAGATGTATTTCTATTTGATAGTATAATTATTAACTATTTGATCATAAGATGTTGACTTTATTATTAGAACAATTTGGTCCTCTATGGCAATTGATAATTCCATTTCTATTTACCAACATCCAAACAAATTATTAAACAATTTTCTATTCAATTATGTTTTTAACTGCTACTAAATTTGTAAGCATAATTATAAAATAAATTATTATAATTAGATTTTCTCTTTTAATATGCTTACATAATTGAATCTTCTACATATTGATCTCTTTTTATGCATAGCCTCATTCCAAAAATGGACATGATTAGTACATATGCTATTGATATATGCAAATAACATAATAATCTATCAAACATTGAAAGCTATCTCCTTCAATCAACAACTCATCTTGTATTATATTTTTTAATCAAGGTGTATCAAGAAATTTAAGATATGTCATATAATTAACAACTCATTTGTGTTCGGTAGGTGTTATATTATTTCCATGTGTGTGAGGAGTGTCTCAGATTTGAGGATTCCATCACCTATAGCTTTGTGCAGACATGTGCTTTGGGAGTTGTGTGAGGGGGGGTCCCAAGTGGGGCCAGGATTTCCCGTTGGGCTTGATCTAGCTGACAGGGTTCGAGGAAGTGCCCAAAAAAAAACAATTAGGGCGATTTTTGTTATTTTACAATTTTTTCTTATTTTTAGAGGTTTTCTAAATTAATCCTGGATTAAGGGATTAAGGTTTTGGTATCTACAATATACCTAAAATATTGTATATATTGTATTGTGAATGGTGAAAATTAATACAATGAAGAGTTGAGAGGTGCAACACCATGAAAGGTTGGTTTTTTCTCGGTTAACGTCTCTATGTACTATGTGTATGAGCCATTGATTAATTTTTGTTTTGCTTAAGAATTTGTGTGCATTGTTTTACTTCACAGGTTTAAAACTTATAATTTGTATTATACTTTCTAATCACAAATATAATAAATTTAGTTTATTTAAATGTATGAATCACAATAGTGACATCATTAACATATCTAATTTCATGTACAACATTTAGTTAAGGAAAAAATAACATGGAAGAGATTTCTAAAAATAAGTGTTTATATTCACATAACCATGAGTTCCTTCAAAAAAGAAAATTAAAAAATATTTCAAATTAAAAAAATAAACAATCCCTACACTTGAACTAAATATAAGTTCTCAACTTAAATGATTTATAAAATTAAATGAACAAAGTATATAGAAAATACTTACTTAATGAAATGTGATCAACATATTGTATCTAATAATATTTTCAGCGATATGAAGGAAACCTGGAAGGAATCCCTTGCAAAATTGATTTCTCTCTAACAAAACTGTTGTAATGCATCGTAAGTTGATAAAGGGAAACATGAGCACTGCAATTGATTCACTCAAGTTATCTATGTGGATCCAAGTGTTGTGCATTTTTTTCACCATTGTAGGGTATGTGGAAACCTATAAGGTCTGGAAGAATTTTTCTCACATATTTAAAAAATAGTTAAGAAATTCTCTAAAATGTGGATAATTTTAGGGATCAAAATTTATCTGAAAATGTAGAAACCTTGATTAAACTTAGTAGTCCTTAACATGCAAATTATAAAATCCTAAAAGATCAATGGCCTAGATCCAACTTAGCCAACTCTAATCAATGGGTTAGACTTAATCCAAAAATATCCCTGAAAAAAACCCACTCTCCTTAGGTTTCTTTATGTCCTTTAACTCACCCACAAAGTGAATTAAATGTATATTTAATGACTTAAGTGACATATTTTACTTTTGACTTAAATATCCTAAGACAAAGTGAAATTAGAACATAAAGTAAAGTATTAAGTGTAATAGTCTCCCCCTTTGTGTTTAAAGACTCACAAACACAAGGGGACCACTTACCAAGGTACCTAAATCTCAACACTCCCTCTTACCGAGGAAATTTCCCTTCACCACCAATCTCATCCCTACAGTGGACATGGTTTCCTAGTAGAAAATACTCTGTGAGTATGGTTGTACCTTGATCATCAAAAGTAGTCTTTGACACAAATCTATATATAGAATTTCATCTCCACCTATCCAAGATCATCTAGATATTGGTATCGTACCAAAGATATCAACCTTGGTCTCCCACCAAGGATTTCTACCTCTTGTCATATCACCAACAATCAATACTCTTGGAATCTCACCAAGAGTCACTCTATTATAATCTCACCAAGTGTCTCCCCCTCTCGGCATCTCACCAAAAGTATCTGGATTTGGGAATCTCACCAAGATCCTTAACTTGGCCTCTCACCATGTGACTTCCACCTAAAGTGGATCTTATAGATGATATTCTCGTCTCTGTAGCTAAGTGAGGCTCAAGACTCTATGGTGACCTGCTCCTCCTCCTCAACCATGTATGATGCTCTGAAGCCCCTGCACCAACCATCTATCTGGAAAACTCTGAAACTAAAGTTGTCTTGGGTGGATCAGTCACTCCTAAACATGATGTCTTCGAAAAGTGAATATGAGATCCCTCTGAATCACTACTCTGATTCAATAGGTCCTCCTCAACTCTGTCTTCCCACCTCATTCTAGATGGTGTAACAACTAACAAACAAATTATGAACACAGACTCCCTCGCATATTGAGAGGCGAACTCAACCTCCTATGTTGAGGTTGCAGTATCATCTTGCCTCTTCTTCTTCTTCTTCTTGAGACATTGTCGTGCATAGTGACCCATATCACCACAAGAAAAGCATCTCATTGTTCTCATGTCTCTCTCTTTCCCACCGCCACTCTTATGTGGTTTGGCCCCACCCTTGGGTACTGGCATTGATTTCTTCTTTATCTTAGTCCACAGAGAAAGGTCCTCATCACCCTAGAAAATTTGTTATTGTCCTGAAGACTCTGAGATACATCTCGTCTCCTCCTATACGAAATCATCCTGAATTATTTCCCAAGTAGTCATAACCTTTTGGGAAACTATGCCTCGAACAAATAAACCACATGGTTTGGTAAAGCTATTTAAAGTTGTCCTCACCATAAATTATGGTTCCACTATCTCTTCGACAACTATAAGCTCATCTCTGATCTGAGTGAATATGCAAAGCAATGATGTAACCGACTTAGAATAATGCTCTTTAGCTTCTCCTGCAAAACCATCCTTCGGTTATTGTTTGGAATCTGGTAAAGCTAGCATGGAGACTCCCACATATCGAATGCATAGTCTTTACTAGTCAAATGTCAAATTGTGTGGTCTCTCACCCCATAACAAATAGTCATTTTCTCCTTGTTGTTCCTCTTCTTGAACTCTTCCACCAAAACGAGAGCAGTGACAGGAGGAAAAACAATGAGAGCATGAACTATATCCCATAGTTCAAGGTCCTGTAAGGTGAAAGTGATCTTGGTATTCTAATTTGAACAATTGCTAGCTTCGTCTAGCCTATCCTCTGCCTGCATCTCGGACACCAACATGGTTGTCCACTAAATCTTACACTGATGCTAAAATTACACAAGAACACTTCCTCACTCCTGTCAACAGAGGTGTGAAAAGATGCAGTAGAACTACAAACTCAGTCTTGACAAAACAATTGTGATAAGAGTTTGTCCAAAATCAGCCTCACTCTTGTTCATGTAGGTGTGATAAGAGATTTTCCACAAGTGTCAAAAATCAGTTGTGAAACTGTCAACAAATCTTCCCACAAGCTGTCCACAAACTTTGTCAATACACTGTCCAAATTTTTTCCAATGAGCTATCACAAAACTGTCTACTGAATGCACTAGAAATCAACAATTCTTTTCCACCAAGGGCTCTGATACCATGAAGAGAAACGAGGTACTATGAGGCTGCTAAAACTGATATGTCTCTGATCATATTTCATCTCTAAGTTTTATCTTCCAGAACTGTCATTTGTTGCCTTTTAGGACAACAAATTGTTTGGTTACTTTCAGCTAATAATTTTTATGGTTAAGTTTCGTTTTAAGGTGTCATTGCAAGTATTTTTCAAACTAATTATTAGAACATACAATATAATACAAAAAACATAACACTCCTTAAAATATTTACAACTTTAAATGTTGTTCTAACACATCTAACATGCATGAAATTGACACATATGTTTTTGGTCAACATGACACTGGAAAAACCCCCATGGGCAAAACCAGTTTTGAGTATATGTATATATTTGGAGATCTCAAAGCCTAAATACAACAAGGAAAACTACAACAAGTGAACCTGGTACAATAGAAACCAATATTGGATGCTTTGTAGTCCCTTGTTGATGTGCCTACTAGCCCATGAATCAAGGCACCCTTAGCCTTGGTGCGTCCTTCTTTCCTTGCTAAACCCTTAGCCTCTTTACCTTGTTGTTTGAATTTTTCTTGAGATGCATTTACCTTTACCCAATTGTATATGCGCCCTCCTTGAAGAAATATTGATTTTTTTTGTGAAGCTCTTAGACATGTGCACCCCCCTCTTTTGTGTGTACTCCTCTTGCCCAAACCCAAAAAATGGTGTGCCCCTACTCCTTGGGTGTGCCCCTCCCACTCAAACTCTTCTCCATGCTTGGAAAACCCTTCTCCAAGCTTTGCTCACTTCTTAAGTGAGTGCTACCTTCTTCTATAATGCTCCCTTCTCCCTTGGAATGCTCCTTCTATGCTAGAATGTGCCCCTTGATTGAGTATGTGTGCCCAAATCCATGGAAGCACTCTTCTCTTCAAGCATTGCACCCTACAAGATAAAGTGGCTAATACCTTCTCCCTTGTGCGCTATCCTCTCAATAATGCACCCAAGTACTTCAAACCCTCATCCTCTCTTCTCATCAATTCCTTCTCCTCACCCAAGTCTCTCAAGTGAGCAAGCAAATAATGAGCCTCTTCATTACAATTTTTCCTCGATGAGCGTCCTTTGGCCAAACACTAAAAGATCAATGGCCTAGATCCAATCTATCCAAGTCTAATCAATGGGTGAGAGTTAATACAACGATCTCACTTAGGAAACCCACTTTCCTTAGTTTTCTTTATATCATTTAACTCACCCACAAAGTGAATCAAATGTCACTTTAATGACTTAAGTGACATACTTCGCTTTTGACTTAAATCTCCTAGGTCAAAGTGAAATTAAAACACAATGTAAATTATTAAGGGTAATAGTCTCCCCCTTTTTGTTTAGAGACTCATAAACACAAGGGGAACACTTTCCAAGGTACCCAAATCTCAACACTCCCTCGTACCGAGGAAAGTTGCCTTCACCACGAATCTCATCCCTGTAGTGGACATAGTTTCTTATTGGCAAATACTCGGTGAGTATGGTTGTACCCTAATCATGAAAAGTAGTCTCTGACAGAGATCTACTCAACCCCCGTGATCTATATATGGAAGTGCATCTCCACCTATCCAATATCACCTAGATCTTGGTATCATACCAAAGATCTCAACCTTAGTCTCCCACCAAGGATCATATTAAATATTTGTTTCCACAATATTAATCATATTTAATATAGGTTCATCTTTTTTATTAAATTGAGCAAAGTAGGTTTATAATATAAATTCTAAATCATAATTTTAAATTACATAAAATTGTACCAAATTTTATTTAAAAGAAAGGATAAAACATGTCTCATTTAATTTTAAAATTATAAATTGTAAAAAAAATTGAATTCACTCTATTCTAAGATTAATGATTAATATTACAAGTTCAAACTTTCCAATAATAAAAATATTCTTATATTTATTTTTAATTTTTTTTCTTATCTCAATTACATAATGGAAAGGAATTTTGTCTTGATCATTTGTATATCTATTTCCAAGATTGAAAAAATTTCCAGTTATCAATAATATTTTATTTTTTTAATACTGAAGTAATATATTTATTATTGATGGACAATCATTGTCTAGATGACAGATTTTATCCATTCTACAAATATAGATATATGGAGTAAAGTGAACCACATTCAAGGCTTGATTTTGGTCAGTGTCAGTTACATAAATGAAATCAAGGTTTGATTTTGATCAGTGTTAGTTAGATAAATGAAATGTGCAATCTAGTTAAGTAAAATACAGGTTCATTGATATGGATATTTTTGTAGATAAATGAAATCTGCAATCTAGTTAAGCTAGGTTCATTGATATGGAAAATTTTGCTTAGTATTAATTAGATAAACCTAATATGCAATATAGTTAAGGTCGAATTGATTTATGTGGATAAATTTGATGACAATTTAGTGGTAGGCTATACAGAAATCAAACAAATCATGTTTCAATATTTACATATTAAATGGTCTATTATAATTCAATAATAATAATAGAAGTAAGTTCGAGTTCATTGATGTGGACAAATTTGATAACAATTTAATGGTCCGCTATACAAATAATAGTTGAATAATATATTTGTTAATATGCTAAACCTAAGTGTCATTTGAGAGACAATATGAATGCAGAAGCGAAGAATGTATCTGAACGAAATGAATAAATGGAAGACAGTGACACTCAGAGAAAATTTGTGCAAATATCCAAGAAAACAATTACAGATTGGTGTGTCAAGACATCTTCAATGTGTTTGGTACATGTTATTTAAGTGTGACACTCCTGGATTGGTGTGTCAAAGCATATTCAATGCGTTTGGTACATGTTATGTAAGTGTGACACTCCAGTGTATCTTAGCCATGGAAGCCACAAGAAGATCTTTCGTGAGGCTCCAAAGTACGGGATCTCCTCAATACAGCATACCAGATGACTCCATGACAACCCTAATTTACTCCTTATTCCTAGAAAGACGACAGACAGATAATATCAATGTGTAAAATGGTGAACAAGGACCATATGATCGTAACATAGCAGTTGTCGTAGTGGAGTTGATGGAGAAGAGATTTCCTAGTATGATTCCCCCTTGGGATATGGAGGGGACACTGCAATGACTTTGTATTATATTCTGCAGATAATAATGTAACAGGCTTAGAGGAATACCTCTGCGGCATGTACAGAAGTCAAGTAACTTGCAAAACCTGCGGCGCTCGCTCCGATCAAGCTGACGATGATATAATGGTTACATTCTGGGTGGACAAAGGAGAGGATTTTGACCTTCTCTACTACCTCACAAAAGGTAAATTTGAAGATAAAGATATGGATGACAATAGCACCAGGTTTTTAACAACACATCATCTGTTGAACCTTACAGAAAGAATTAGCGCATTTAAATCCCAGATAACACATAAGGTCTACGGTGTAAGGTATCGAACTACGATTTGCAGTTTTCCACGTACTTTGATTTTGTATCTTCCACGTACTTTGATGTTGTTTTCCACATGGGAGGGGATGATGTTGCATCTCGAATTTTTGGATCTCAGTCAACAGAAGGAACCACAACGTAGTAGTGGGGCTGGGAATTTTAAATATAAGCTGGTAGTAGTTGAGGCTGTAGTCGATAATGGAGAGCATGCTATCACATACATAAGAACTTCAAAGTATGTGAACCGAAATGGTATTGATATGGAAAACATTTGGTATGAAATTAACGACCATCAGATCAAATTAGTACCATTTATAGAGCTGTTCAAACCAACAGACTTCTCCCTTGTACTAATCTATTAGCAGATGAACTCCTAAACTATTTCTTAGTTGCGAAAATCATATTTCTCTTTGGAGATCTAGTTATTTTGAAATGGAAAAATTATCTAAGTTGTGAAAATCATATTTCTCATTCGATATCTAGTTATTTTGAAATGGCAAAACTTATCTAGTTACTCTTGCAATTGAATTTTTTTCCAAACTTTTGAAATTTCAACCGATCTAACTCAATATATTCTAACTTAAATAAATAAATAGAATCAATAATTTAAAGAGATTTCTTGGAATAGCATGTTGTCAACTAGCATTGTAATCATCCTGCATCTTTTGAGGGTGTGTTGCACAAACAGGTTTCTCACTTGGCTGCTGGGAAATACTCCTCACCTAGAGCATATCCATACTCTATTCTTGGTTATGGGTGAGTCACACACATAGTGCAACTTTTGTATACTTAGACAATTTGTTAACACTCTTAACACTTAGTCATTTAAACATACACCCATGAAATGAAGAGAACAGTTGCGAGAAAAACAAGAGACACACAAATATAGTGTGAGCAACACAAGTTGTCCCTAACACTTAGCTAAGTTTTATTATTATGAAACGATTAAAATATGAGCACTATCCGCTCGATTTACAACTTTCTAAATGTCACACAACTTGTCAAGACACCCATACACATATTCATCACACCAAGACTCGTCCATCCTAAAAACTTTCAAAACTCCAGTAGAGCACCCCAAGCGCCCATCCGCCATAAACTCATTGTCTATTCTATCACAAGACTTTGCACAGAACTACACTTGTAGCTCATAGCTACCTCACTTATACCTACAACAAGACTTCCCCCATACTCAATCCAAAAGAAGGTAGTGCCAACTCTATCCATAGAATCAGCTCAAGGTAGAAAAATTCCTCCTAATTGGAGTGACTTGGCTCCTTTAGGGAGCTCCCCTCTCTTCATCCAAGTCTATCTCAGACTCCCAGAGTTGATCTTGTTCTTCTTGTTATGAAAATTTTCATTTCTTGATTGTGCTTCCTTGTTCTCTTATATGGACTCCAAAGGTCATAATCGTGCATTGTCGTGTCCTTTGGGTGTATCGCACCCCTTTGTAAACCACCATGCCCAAATGAATTGCCATTCACCTTCACGGACTTGGTCGCCCAAATGAACCTATGGTCTCTTCAACTGGTGCGACTCAAACTTGGTGCACTCCTTCTCTTGGTTGCTTCTACCCCATGCTTTAACTCATGTAGTGACTGTAAATACAATTTTGATATAAATCATTTCAATTGCACAAATAAATTAATCACCAGAACATATAAAATTTATTGAGTTAAACATAATAGCTTACGAATAGCCTCATAACACATCATATTCCTTAAATTGCATAAAACAATACGTAAATTAAAATACCTTAGTCTGATGCTAACCTTTCGCTTGTCTTGTTGACCTTCCTGCTGCTTTTGTTTGTCTTGCCCAGCTTGAAGCCATAGACCAACTTTGCCCAAAATGAGTTTCCACCCTGCCATCTAGGATAGCTTCCTAGCTCCAGGATACCATATGGATATCCTGGCCCCCGTGCCCAAAACCCCCAGCAAACTGGTGCCCCCTGTACTAATCCTCCCGACTATAAAACTCAAACTCTCCTCCCCCCCAAATCCAAGAGAACCCCACACAATCAAATCCCCCGTAGAATGATAATCATCTTCCCAAAAGAATGTCTTCCACCGTAACGCTCTCCTCGTCATATTCCCCTTTACCAACTCCCCCTCTTTCATTACTTTCCTTATCCATTCATTCATTTCTTATCCGTTTATTAATGCTCCTTATCTCATTATTAATTCTCCTTATCCCCTTCGTATACGTAACCCTTTTTTTTTAAACAATATAATTTATTAACTCTTTTAAATTTATTACCATGTTCATTCAATGTGATAGGTAATTAATTTAATTAATTAATTAATTAAAATTATAACAATTAATTAATTAATAAATATTTA
>WSFP011507664.1:0-13327 GCA_009831015.1 Picea engelmannii | reverse complement strand
ACAGTCAAGGAACAATTTCCCCTCTCCCCTCTTCCAAATACAATATTTTGAATCAATTGGCCAACATCAAAGCAGATGCCACCCTCCTGGACATGGTTGTCGTCCCTGAACAACATAGGCATCTAAAACAATTCATGGAAGGAAAAGGATTCCGTTGTATCCAACCTATCTGAAGAGGTGGATGAAGAGGATTTGTCTGTAAATAAAGTAGGTGTACATAACATTAGATAACCTGTAAAAAACCCCCCTTTTTATATTTCTGTAAAGATTATGGATAAGATCGCCCATTGTTGCCTCATTGATGGTGGTTCGGGTCCAAGTGTGATGTCGAAGATTATTATGGAAGAGCTAGGCTTATCCCGTACAAATGAAAACTTCAGAAGCATGCTCTCTTATAATAGTTTACAACAAACGACCATAGGCAAGATTAAAGATGTGACCTTAGTTTTATGCGCACACCCTGAAATAAGGACAACCTTTAGCATTCAGGTAATTGACATGCCAGTGAGAAATTACTCAATCATCTTGGGAAGAGATTGGCAAGCTTTGATAGGTGGATACCTCTCACTCGACGGATCACACTTATCCGTTCCTCGGAATGAAAAAACATTATAGTCCTTAGAGAGGGAGGGATTTCACCTTACATAGAAAGTGTTCCACAACCTAATGTGAACTATGTCGAAGAAGAACTAGGGCTGTATTCCATTTTTTCTGAGGAAGATAATATCCCCTTGGAACATATTGATTTAGATGATGGTATGTAGCACATGCACTTCGATGGTTCATGCTCAAGTGAAGGTAAAGGAGCTGGCATAATCTTGTACTCTCCTGTGGATACAATTCATAACTTTTCTTACAGGTTGGAGTTTGCTTGCACAAATAATGTCACTGAATTCAAAGCTTTATTATTAGGCATTGAAAACTCCTATAATCTTGGTTGTCGTCACCTTTCAATTTTTGGAGATTCTGAGCTTGTTGTGAACCTTGTACATAAGATTTACTCAACTAGCAACAAGTTGATGAAACGATACACCCAAATTGTTTGGGCACTTATCTCGAACCTATTATCTTTCAACATCACTCATGTTAAGAGGGAATTGAACTCAATGGCTGATCGATTAGCTATTTTTGCAGCCTCTCCTAATAAGAAACTTCTGCCACATAGACCTGATTGTACCTTTCACTCTTGATATTGTCCATATATCCCTGACAATATAGAATCTTGGCAGGTCTTCCCCAACGATGAGAGAATCCGTGATTTCATTCAAAATGAACCCTATAAGCCCAAGGAATTCATATCCATAGAAGATAGCAAGATTCCTAAAGGCTTGAATCCTATAGAGAGTTTGTTTTCATTGAGTGATGTAGGAAATAAAGAGAAACAGAAAGAAGAGGAGTCGAAAAGGAAGGTGGGTGAAACCATCTCCTTGAACATTGGGACACTCGAGTCTCCAAAGAACGTTAAAATAAGAGCCCAATGTTTTGATGTAAAGGAAATGAAGGCCAAGCCAGTTGGTGAATTTCAAGATGTTTTTGCTTGGTATTACAAGGATCTTTGTGGTTTTGATCCTGGTTTGATACTGCATGCTATCCCCATCAAGGAAGGCATAAAACCAGGTAGGGAAAAACAAAGACGTGTTAACCCTGCATTGGAAGCAACTATTCAAAGGGAGTTGGAAAATTTCTTGAAGGCTGGAATCACCTTTCCGGTCAAGTACCCTGAATGGATTTCCAAATTGGTTCCTGTTCTGAAAGTCACTGATCATATTAGCTTCTGCATTAATTTTCGCACATTCAATCATGCTATTGTGAAAAATCCCTTCCCTCCCCCTAATATGGAAATGATTCTGCAACAAGTTGTAAGGTCACAAATGAGGCCCTTACTTGACAATTATTTTGGTTACAATCAAATCAAGGTGAAAAGGGCAGATGCATACAAAACCACCCTTATTATTCATTGGGGTACCTTGACTTACGAACATATGCATTATGGCTTATCTGTTACAAGTACCACTTTTAAAGGATCTATGCAAATAACTTTCATGATTTGATCGGTAAGATTATTCATGTTTACCTTGATGATCTAATCATATACTCTAAAGGACTATCAATTGTCTCAAAGTTTC
Organism: Picea engelmannii; assembly: GCA_009831015.1. Lineage (NCBI taxonomy): Eukaryota > Viridiplantae > Streptophyta > Pinopsida > Pinales > Pinaceae > Picea > Picea engelmannii. Next base: position 11,201 of record WSFP011507664.1, on the reverse strand, counting down.
AAAAACTATGGCTGGATCCTTTCAAAATCGCTTTTGTCCTGGGTACTAACTCTTACATCCTAAAATATTTACAGGAGCAATTATTCTCCTACAACACTAACAGTTCTCACTTGAAACATTACGTGGAACCAAGTTGAAAAGTTTTAACGCAATTTGGATTTTCTGTATATTAGTAGTCTAGCTTTGCTTTCATTTTCCCAATGTTTTTCATTTCTGCTTTACAATAGTTTTATTTCTACTTTCTGTTTTTAACAATTTCCTACTGCTTTTATATTTCTGTCATTTTATTTCTACTGTTTTAAATTTTGCAATTTTAATTCTGTCATGATTTTATTGCTTTTTCATCTTTTAGTTGATTTTGGTCAAAAATAAGATGTTGGATCAGTTTTGCCACAGTGACATTCCTGTAAGATATTTTTAGTCAATAACAATCAAGCTTACACAGCTGTTACAATGTTCCCCTTGAAAGCACACTTGAATTTGCTATCTGCTTTCACTGCTGTCTTATAAAGAAATTGGTTATCTCCCGCTTCTGCTTTCCAATTCTTCATCCATTTGAGAATTTAAAAGAGCAAGTCCATAAAATTTTCTCCTTTAAGTGAAGATCAGGTTCCGGTTGAATGATTATGCATACAGGGATAAACTCCCTCATTCTTAACATTTTTCATGAGTTATTCCCAAATTCCCGATCATTTTTTCATTAAATTCGCTCACTTCCCCCTGTTTCATAATCTTCCCGGTTATATCTTTTTGATATGCTATTCTTGGTCTGCGAAACCATGGGTTCTGAGTTCTAAATCTATTGAAAACAAATTTCCCTGTGGATTCGTGAGTTTGTTGACGATAAAAATCACAACGAGGATTTGTCCCGCAAAGTATTGCTAAAGCCTTAAGCTAATGATATATATAATACTAGTAGGTGGGACCCCCTAGTAGGTTGGAGGATCATATCAGGTTCTTATTTGATATTTATGCTGCTATTCGACATTGCTTACAGGGTTCTACATGATTGATGATGAAATCTTGGTTTTATTTGCGACATAATGACAGATGGATAATGCATGCTATGTGTGGGTTTTGTTACTCTAAGCTCTAAATTTTATGTATGAATGGCTTTTATTCACGGTTATGGCATTGCTATTGAAGCCATGAACCGTCACATGTTGTACCTGCATAGGACACATGTTAGTTATAACAAGAAATAAGAGCAATGGAAAAGAGACCTATGAAAAAATCTAAGGAGAAGAAACTAAAACTATGCTATACTATGCTACACTATATGCATTTGAAATTTAAAAAGGTTGATGTTAGTCCTAACTAGAAATGTTAGTGGCTATACGATGTTATTGAGTTATATGAAGGAACATTTGATATACATTATGGTATGTTTGGCAATGGTAATATGAGGTCGGGTGGCACACTTGGCAAGTAATGGATGTTAGTTTCGATGTAATGGATTAATGAAATGGGTTAATGTTGGTTGGTTGGCGTGTACTACATAATTGAATGAGAAGAGGATGGAAGCGAAATGAATTTACTTCACGTCACTCCATACTTCTCCCACTGGCTGTCACCCTAGCTTGGCTATTGTTCAATCAATTTTCGCTGTGGTTAAGCTTCGATATCCAGGCAAGGAAGGAACTGCTCGATCAAGATTACATTTTTAAGGCCATTTGGTTACAGGTATGTTTTTTTCACCATCCATGAACTCACTCTGTTTATGAAATAGATATTTGGCTCGGTGATGTATTGGTCTATGTTTTTCTTGAGGCTGACAAATTTGTAAACTCATGGTGTTTCTATGGAATAGTTGTTTGTGTTTTATTCCTTCCAAGTGGAAATTTGATGGTTGAAGTCACGATTTCATTGATGATTTTGTGTGGTGGAAGCCGTGAATGCTCTCTGCTGTCTTTATGGTTTTTTTTGGAGGTTTTCATTCCATCTGGATTTGTTGGACGTCTCCTCACAGTCCTTGTAACCATACCCAATCGTATTTGTTGTTATGGGGTTGCTGTGTAATTTTTGAACCACCCTTGGGTCATTGCATATCGTTTCCACTTGGTCGTGGCTTGTTTTATGTTATTGGTCTCTGCACAGTTGGTTATAGTGGCTATTATGCCAAGAAGTTCGCTTTAGGGTTGGTTGCTTTTACCTGAGCTTTGCATTTATATCAGCATTATTTGTTTTTTTCTGGGGAAAACTACGAGGGTTATGCCCTGCGTGTTCTCAGTGTTATTACTGGCCAGTAAGGAACCTCTGCTCCTCCGTTCATGATCTATCCTACCTGGTGTGAACTGTCACTTTGCCTTGCAAGCTAATGCTTATGTGGTCTGTGTGTCCACCGTGTTGTCTGAAAGGGTTCTCACCTACTGTTGGTGTGGTCGACTCCAGTCTCCCTGTGTTGGTTCCACCGAGCGAACCCTTGATTATTCCGAGCCCAATTGTGATAAATTGAGCCAGTTATTTCCTGTCGGGTATATTGTTGACTGTTATGAGTTGGTGGAGTAGCGTCGATAGTGGTTGATTATTGGCTCGCCTCTGTTAATATCATTGGCAATGGTTTTTATTATTGGTATATAGTCTCTACATTATTTATTATGACAGTTGAATTGATAGTTCAACATGGTTTAATTGGTTGATTTAAGAAATGGAAATGGACACACAGTCACTGCCTCTTGTGTTGTTACAGTTGGATTGTTAACTCAACATTATTTTATGGTTTGATTAAGTCACAAAAATACTTCTTGCGTTATGCGTTGGTCTATGTGTTTCCTACAACATGGTATAAGTTGAAATGATGGTCGCTGTTACTGTATGTTTAAATTGCCCGATCAGGATTATTGCAATTTAAAGTGTTATTGTGGCTTGGCTGTCCACTGTGTATGATTTATGGATATCGTGCACCATCATAGATGGGCATGGGTTTTATAATAATACGGTTTCATTGCAAGTTAATTGATAAATTGGTTAGAGGAATGGAATCATGCACGTTTTTAAAAGAACTTGTATCTGTGTTTGATTTGAGGAAATAATTTATAGACAGTGGTTGATGGTTTTGATGCTGAACATAGTGGAAACAAATGACTGCGTGTTCATTGGAATTTGTTTTAAATATTAAATGGAACAAGTGAGAGGAAATATATTTCTTATACAGGTTGTTTGGAAGGCATATTGTTTTTGAGTATGATAACACTGTAATTAATTAAAAGTGTTAAAGATTTAAATGTGGACAATGAGGAAGTTTAACACATAGTAATGGTTAAATTGACCACAATAATTGTTAATTGGTGTCGGGATAGTGGTTTTAAATACAAAATTGTTTTATGGATTACTTAATTGATTTTTCGAACAATATCCGCTCCTTTTCCCTACCATTATTTCACTTTTCACTAATTACAATCCCCTCGCCTTCCCATATTCATTAGCCACTCCCTGTTCCTAAAATTTAATTACAGTCAAGGGAAACTCTGTATTATGACAGTTTATGATCAGAGGGATGGATTACAGTGATATATTCTTTGGTTTACATTACAATTGATTGTTTGTTGTCTGTGAGCAGTAATCATGATATTTTCCCCCTCATTTTAACATTTTTTTCTCAATACAAACCCCTCTCATATCCCATAACCTTTGTTCACCCCTACTCATTGACAACTATTAAACAATTTGTATGGATTGGATTGCATGCGTATGATATGTTGCTGAGCCAAATTTTATTTCATATTTTGAAAGAGTTGTCATGTATGGTTGTTAAAGAAACTATTTGCTAATCAATTATGCATACAGGAATGAGCCTTTTCAGCAGAGGTATCCGGGGAAGCGGTAATTGGAATAGGGGCCCTAAAAGGCCAAGATTCTTCATACACTTTGATGCAGACTCGCAAGAGTTAGGCCAACTATTTCAAGCTGGGTTTTTTAACTAGATTGGGCAAGGAGTGGTCCAACCTAGGCCTGAAAGGCCTCCCTTCCAAGCCCCATAGGTCCCTAGTATCCCCTTGCCCCCTCATGTCTCATTGCAGCCTGAATTTCTTGAAAACGATGGATGGTAAGAGATTGTACACGCGACAGTCTCCCAACATCGTGGCTGGCCTAACTTGTCTTTACCTGCTCCCCCGCCTATCAATCAAATTGTACAAGCTGCACCTGACCACTCACCAGTTCAGACTTCCCATGCAATCAAAAGGTTGAAAACCAAGGCCCACCATACCCCTGACAAAGGAAAATCCAGTGCTGCCCCTTCTTCACCCTCCAATGGCTTTGATAAATCCATGTCCTCCCGCATGCATTTGAAGGATGATTGCTCTCATGTGATCAGTGAGATTAGGCCTAAAGGCTCAACACAACCTAAGGAAAATTTAGAGAGATCAAAAGGTGACAACAACAACAAGGGAAAGATTGCATCTCGGAGTGGAAAATATGGGTTTTAAGTTTTTTTTTGTTTTTAAATTGTTGATAACAGTTGACTTTTGAAATTTTGGACAACACATTATTTTTGGATATATGGGTAATATATTTTGGAAATAATTTCAAAAATCATTGAGATAAATTGTCAAATATGAATGTGATGATGGGAGTCACAAGGAGGGATGTTTTGTTTAATTAACTAGTTGTGTTATGATTGTTAAAAGCTAAAGGGAGTCACAAGGGGTCCCACATACTAGTTATTATTTATTAAAAAAATCCTTATTATGATTTATTACTTTTCCCCCTAACTAAAAGGTTGGTTGAGTTTTAGTTAAGTTAACTAATGAAGTAGTTCAACTACTTCAACCAATTCTAATTTGCTTAAAGGCAAAAGGAAAGGGAGGAACAAGAGGAGAATATAAGGAGAAGCATACTAAGGTTTGCTCTTTGAGTTTTGTTGAGATAATTCCGTTTTCATTCATTCCTTAATTCATTAGAAGCCTATTTATTTTTTATGATAGCAAGGTCCTATTGTAGACAACAAGATTCAGGTCTGAATTACATCATTCAGACACTTGTTTTTCAGAGGTGTTGATTTATCTTTGATAGTTTGTGTAGACTTGTCTGTTTGTGAATTAGTTTTCATGGCTAACAAAGACTATTGTGTAGAGTCGAGTGGGCAAGAATCTGTGGCAATCTGAACCAGCTTTTCAAGTTCAGTTTTTTGATTTTTTGTTAGAAGTCCTTTTGTATGTTTCATTGGGGACTCTAAGTTTAACTTTGGTCCAAAACTTCCTCAAGAAATTTTGTAAAGAGAACAATTCTTTGATGAATTGGAATGCCATAAAGGATTTCTTTATGTCTCATCTGTTTTGATTATTGACTTGATGTCTTTACTTCTGTCTCTATCTTTATTTCAACATTTGATATATTTAGAAAATTACATAAATAATGATTTTTTCAACAAGCTTTTGTTTATAAAAAAAACAACCTAAGCACTTGTAAACAATACTCGTGAATTAGGATATCAATTTTGATGGCTATAAACATAGGGTGATATTCTCGTCTATCTTTCTTTATCCAAGAAGGATTTTAAAATGTTTGAGTAAGATCATTTCATATATTTTCCTCAACATTTATTTGACGGCCATACTGGGGAGATCTTCAATATCTCTCTCGTTAATTTTTTATGCTTGATTAGCATTGAATACATCTATTTTTCTAATATTGATTCTTTGACTATTTTATTTCTTAATGACTGTGTCTATTGCAAGGCATCCTAATATTGAGCCCGGTCTTCAAGATCAAACTAGCATTGCTTTGAATTTGTTCAACACCATTTTAGACACTGCCAATACTCGTGTTGATCTTAATCATTCATGGGAAACAATTGAACGAGATATTGGTGCCCAAGAACGTTGGGAAGCTAGATGTAGACAACCTAGGAATCAACAATAACCTTCTTTTCCCTTAAGTCTCGACCTTACATTCATGTCCTCAGACTCTCGTGTTTCTAGAAGAAGAAGAGGCTTATCACCTGAAATTAATCCTATTGCTGAAATAGGAAGAAGGAACGTTGTGTTATCGACCCAACAAAGTGCTCTAAGGAGAACTTTTTTTGATTCATCCAGTTCGTCTTTCTGTCCCTCACCTATCATCCACAAGATAACATCTAGTGGTGGCTCTGGTGGCACTGGAAGTGCTTCCTCCTCTCAGTCTTCAACTTTGTCAGTGATTGGTAGCTTATACAACCACCATATTCCTGTCCAATCTACCACAAATCCCACCAAAGTCATTAAAAAGTATGGGATTTTTTAGTTTGAAGAAGACGCCACAACCACATCATGGCATGTGCACTCTCCTCTTAACATAGCACCTGCTACTTGTCCACTTCCTAAATTCAAAGAGCATCTTCCTAGGTTTTTGGGAAATAACATGGTCACTACAAACGAATACCTGGTGGCATTTTCTAATGCTTGTCAAAACATAGGAGCAAATGACAACGATACTTGCATGCGCTTATTCGTCAATTCCTTGGAAGGAAAGGCTGCGGACGATTTATTTGACCTTCCTCCTAAGATTCTGTCTACTTGGGAGGAGTTAGTTTATTGGTTCAGTTCCACCTATGGGCAATCTAAGCCCAGCTGAGCAGTTATGGGAGTACAATAAAATCGCCTGTAAGGATGGTGAGACCATCAAGTATTTCAACTTGCGTTTCACTAAGCTATAAAATCAAATTCCTGAACTCGTTTGACCTCAGAACCAAGCTGCTTTCATGAATTACTACAATGTATTAGATTCCCCCTATCATCATAGGATTGAGGAACACGCCATTGATAACCTCGGTTCCGCTTTGCATACTTGTTTAGGGTATGAAGAACAACTCGAAAGAACAAGTCTTTCCCAGGGAGAATCAGTTAGATAGACAGACATGTCTGCCCTCTTACAACTAGTACAAGATATGAATAATCATATGATAATGTATGAGCAAAAGAGAAATGTATCCCCTCTAACCCCTGGAGCTTCATCCTTTTCTGCACCCCCTTTTAGAAATCCAATTGAAAATAACTTTTAGCCTAAAGCTATCTTGCCTCGAAGTTGGTGTAAATTTTGAAAGGAACACCACGAGGAAGCCGCATGTGAGGTAAGGAAGAGTGTCAGAGATAAGATCTTTGGTAAAAGACTAGAAACTACCATCATTGTCCTAGATTTTGCAGAGCCAGAGGATGTCATGATCATCAATACTAGGAACAAATCCTACTCTCCCAAAGGAAAATATGATCCTCCCCGCAATTCTTCTAGCCCAAGCTCATCATCATTGGCTGCTACGGTTCAGGTTCCTAAGGTTCCTGACAGTCAAGGAACAATTTCCCCTCTCCCCTCTTCCAAATACAATATCTTGAATCAATTGGCCAACATCAAAGCATATGCCACCCTCCTGGACATGGTTGCCATCCCTGAAAAACAAAGGCATCTAAAACAATTCATGGAAGGAAAGGATTCCATTGTAGCCAACCTCTCTGAAGAGGTGGATGAAGATGATTCTTCTGTAAATAAAGTAGGTGTACATAACTTTAGATACCCTTTAAAAAATCCCCCTTTTTATATTTCTGTAAAGATTATGGATAAGATCTCCCATTGTTGCATCATTGATGGCGGTTTGGGTCCAAGTGTGATGTTGAAGATTATTATGGAAGAGCTAGGATTATCCTGTACAAATGAAAATGCCAGGAGTATGCTCTCTTATAATAGTCTACAACAAATGACCATAGGTGAGAATAAAGACGTGACCTTAGTTTTGTGCGCACACCCTGAAATAATGACAACCCTTAGCATTCAGGTAATTGACGTGCCAATAAGCAATTACTCAATCATATTGGGAAGAGATTGGAAAGCTTTGACATGTGGATACCTCTCACTCGACGGGACACACTTATCCGTTCCTCGGAATGGAAAAAAACATTGTAGTCCTTAGAGAGGGAAGGATTTCACCTTACATAGAAAGTGTTCCACAACCTAATGTGAACTATGTCGAAGAAGACCTAAGGGTGTATTCCATTTTTTCTGAGGAAGATAATATCCCCTTGGAACAAATTGATTTAGATGATGGTATGTGGCACATGCACTTCAATGGTTCATGCTCTAGTGAAGGTAACAAAGGTGGCATAATCTTGTACTCTCCTATGGGGAAAATTCATAACTTTTCTTACAGGTTGGAGTTTGCTTGCACAAATAATGTCACGGAATTCAAATATTTATTATTAGGCATTGAAAATTCCTATAATCTTGGCTGTGATCACCTTTAAGTTTTTGGAGATTTCAAACTTGTTGTAAACCTCGTACGTAAGATTTACTCCCCTAGGAACAAGTTGATGAAATGATACACCCAAATTGTTTGGGCACTTATCTCGAACCTAGTATCTTTCAACATCACTCATGTTAAGAGGGAATTGAACTCAATGGATGATCGATTAGCTATTTTTGTAGCTTCTCCTAATCAACAACTTCTGCCACATAGACCTGATTGTACCTTTCAATCTCTATATCGTCCACACATCCCTGACAATATAGAATCTTGGTAGGTCTTCCCTAGCGATGAGAGCATTTGTGCTTTCATTCAAAATGAACCCTATAAGCCCAAGGAAATCATATCCATAGAATATAACAATATTCCTAAAGGCTTGACTCCTCTAGAGAGTTCATTTTCATTGAGTGATGTAGGCAATAAAGAGAAACAAAAAGAATGTTAAAATAGGTGCCCAATGTTCCGATGGAAAGGAAATGAAGTTTGCCAAGCCACTTGGTGAATTTCAAGATGTTTTTTCTTGGTCTTATGAGGATCTTTGTGGTTTTGATCCTGGTCTTATACTGTATGCCATCCCCATCAAGGAAGGCATAAAACCAGGTAGGCAAAAACAAAAACTTGTCAACCCTGCATTAGAAGCAACTACTTGAAGGGAGTTGGAAAATTTCTTGAAGGATGGAATCACCTTTCTGGTCAAGTACCGTGAATGGGTTTCCAAATTGGTTCCTGTTTTGAAAGTCACTGATCATATTAGCTTCTGCATTAATTTTTGTATATTCAATCAGGTTATTTTGAAAAATCCCTTCCCTCCCCCTAATATGGAAACGATTCTGCAGCAAGTTGTAAGGTCACAGATGAGGCCCTTACTTGAAAAATGTTTTGGTTACAATCAAATCAAGGTAAAAAGGGCAGATGCATACAAAAACACCCTTATTACTCATTGGGGTACCTTGACTTACGAATGTATGCCTTCTGGCTTATCTGTTACAAGTACCACTTTTAAAGGAGCTATGCAAATAACTTTCAACGATTTGATTAGTAAGATTATTCATGTTTACCTCGATGATCTAATCATATACTCTAAAGGACTATCAATTGTCTCAAAGTTTCAAAAACTATGGCTAGATCCTTTCAAAATCGCTTTTGTCCTGGGTACTAACTCTTACATCCTAAAAGATTTACAGGAGCGATTATTCTCCTACAACACCAACGGTTCTCACTTGAAACATTACATGGAACCAAGTTGAAAAGTTTTAACGCTGTTTGGATTTTCTGTATTTTAGTAGTGTAGCTTTGCTTTCATTTTTCCACTATTTTTCATTTCTGCTTTACAATAGTTTTATTTATTCTTTCTATTTTTAACAATTTCCTGCTGCTTTTACATTTCTGTCATTTTCTTTCTGTTGTTTTAAATTTTGCAATTTTAATGCTGGCATGATTTTTATTGCTTTTTCATCTTTTAGTTTATTTTGGTAAAAAATAAGATGTTGGATCAGTTCTGCCATAGTGACACTCCTGCAAGATATTGTTAGTCAATAACAATCAAGCTTACACAACTGTTACGATGTTTCCCCTGAAAGCACACTTGAATTTGTTATATGATTTCACTGAGACCAGATAAATCAGATTTGGCTAAAGAAATATGGGGACTTTACAATTTTTTGAGTTTACAGGGGGTTTCGCGAGTCAGATGACCTACAACAAGCAACTAGTCGCTTGTCACTAGTAGTGCAATAAGTGACACCCTGCATAATTTTTGAGAAAAAAGATATTTGTCTCAAATCTAGTTAGATCAGAGGGATTCAAATTCAGAAGAGTACCAGGGAAGAAAACAACCAAATGAACATAGAGGATAATAGGCAAGGGATTCTGAACTAGAGAAGAATCAAAGATTCTTCTCCAGTGGAGTCGCTAGTTATGTTATGGAGAATATCTCACCAATATGGATGGTAAGATCTTCCTAGGATCTTTCCATTAATCCTAGATAGATAGTGAGCTAGACTTCTATGGTTCTCCTTAGATCCAAAAAATATGTTTCCTATTTTATGCTAATAGGTAGTAAAGAGGCATACATTTTCCTTTGAAGGTCATCCTCGTGTGTCCTCGACTGGTGTAGTCCCAAAGATCCAAGTCCAATATCCTTCAACCTGCTACCTACACACAAGAGATAAACAATACCAATCTACAAATTCTCTCTAGCATTAGGAAATCACAAATTCATCTAGATGTATCATGATCTATTCAATGTAAGTTCGTATCTAACATATATCACTGAATATGAATAATATGAAAGGAGAAAACCAATGATCTATATTAATATGAAATGGAGAATTACATCTGCTTTTACCTTATATGAAAGATGCATTCCTCCTAGTTCCAGGTTCCTAAAAGATGCATTCCTCCTTAGCCACTTGATCTCCTCTCTCTATTTTTCCAGCATAACCACTCTCAAACTCTAGCTCCCCCATCTCCTTGATGTGGCCTCTTCTTATAGGAATTTAGAAGAGATTGGAGATAGGCTTCATGACATGTGAATTAGGTGGTTAGAAGTCATGGATAGCTCAATGACATGTGAACTAAGCAATTACAAGTCATAGATAGACTTGATGGCATGTGAACTAAGAAATTACAAGTCATACACATGGCATGTGAACTGAGCAATTACAAGTCATAGATAGGCTTGATGGCATATGAACTAAGCAATTACAAGTCATACAAAAGTTTCACGCTTAATTATGAGATTTTGCCAACCTATTACAAACTTTTTCTCTATTATAAGATTTTTCATCAAGTTGCATGCTCAACTATGAGCTTTTTCCATCTCACTATGAACTTTCTTTTCAATTGTGAATTTTTTTCTCAATTATGAAATAATTTTTATTTCATATTTATGAAATTGTGACAAAATAATTATTTCCCTTTGAAATAATGACGAGAATTTTACTCAATTATGTAATTCTAGCCTCATAATGTCTAATAACATGCTTGCAAA
>ML888794.1:13427-24895 GCA_009831015.1 Picea engelmannii | reverse complement strand
AAGAACATTACTGGGTCGAATTCGTAGTTGACATTATTGGACAGAGATAGTTGCAGAAACCGACAGGAATGTGCTATTGCAAAAAATAAATAGGATGACATATAAAATATATTTTCCCTTATATAGCTTGACAATTGGGAAGATATTTCATTGGAAATTAAACTTCCCCAATTAAAAATGGCTTGTTCATTGAATGTGAAATACAAAATATAAAGAGCCATGCGGGAAACAGTAGTTGTGGATTCCTGTCCCATTATTCTTGTAAACAACCAGACAAATTCGTGAAATGGATTTCTAAATGAACTAACTTGCATGCTTGTAATATCTTCAGGAACTAGATTCGAGTTTTCCAGAAAAAGTGGCAAGAGGTCCAATCCGTTATTATGTTTTGCTAGGAACTATTTTCAATCTTCTCCTCTGAACGTCAATATTGGCTCCGACAATTTCAACATCTGGTGAAAGACTTGAGGTGACAAAAAAATAGAACAACGGTCCTGCAGTGGAATAATTCTTTTCTCTGCAATAAATTTATCGGTGCACCAAGAGACGAGGTCCTTATAGTAAAAAACCTTAGGGACACAACCTGCATGAGCAATCTCGGAGATCCAAATTACTTGGTTCTTTGCGACAGAGGTTGAGTAATAAGAAAATACCCTAGACCAGTGGAAGTTCTGGTTATCGCGCCCAAAGATGTTCACTGTATCTCCACAGAACTATTGTCGAGCTGATGCCATAGGTTTATGAGAATTTTTCTTTGTTGTAGGTGATGATTTAATGAACAGTTAGAGCCGATAATGTAACTTTTTGATAAATCTTAGTTAAATTCTTATGAATGGGAAAGCTCCTTGAGCTTTTCACTGATTAATGACAATTTGTATTGGTGGTGCATGATGAACTGTTAGTAGTAAAGTTTATTTATTTCATATTTAGAAATGTGAAGGTGACAGGTACGATGAAGAGGAATTAAGGAATGGAGGTTTTGTGAACGGGTGAAGGCCACGCCATGTGAACGGGATTTCATGATTTTGAAATGAACACTCAAAATGGATAATATAATGCCCCACAAATTTTGGTTTGATGCACATCAATACAAGATGTCCTTGAGCATTTCTCTCATCAATCACAATCTATACGATTTCTGCAAGATGACCTGTTAGAATTAAATGCCATTAAATCCATATTTAGAAACAAGATATATATATATATATATATATATATATATATATATATATATAACTTTTTATTTTATTTTATTATAGACAAGCATGAAGGTGACAAAGACAACGGAGAGAAAGGAAAGAATGGAAAGCTCTAGAAAGCAGTTGGACGGGATTTAAAAAGAGGTTATAGGGACATTTAGGACAGCTCAACATTGCATGGTCAAATTTCATGTTTCAGAATTTTTGAGTGAAAAATGTGTAAAACGGAAGAGATCACGATGGGGCAGTTTAGTGGCTTCTTTGTATATTTGCAGAATTTTGGAAAAGTGGCTAATTATGGAATAGGGAAATTGCTAATTGCATGCCTAGCAATAAGATCTTATATATAATTGCCAAATTATAATTGCAAAGGGGCGTGGGCATAGGAAACAATGACTACGAATTGAATATTTCGTCAACCCACAAAACCGACTATCTGCCAAAGAAATCTGAACAAATGGCAAAGTATGGAAAGCGGACAGACAAGCTTCTCCTAACAACAAAACTTTGAAAACAGACATGAAGCCATTAAAAACCTCATAAAAACAGTGGGAAGCCTTTTGCTTCCACAAGGCCTAGTACCAGAACGTTACTAGGTGGAATTCGCAGTTGACATTATTGGACAAATATAGTTGCGGAAACCGACAGGAATGTGCTATTGCAAAAAATAAATAGGATGACATATAAAATATGTTTTCCATTTTATAGCTTGACAATTGGGAAGATATTTCATGGGAAGTTAACCTTCCCCAATAAAAAATGGCTTCTTCATTGACTGTGAAATACAAAATATAAAGATCCATGCAGGAAACAGTAGTTGTGGATTCCTGTCCTATTATTCTTGTAAACAGCCAGACAATTTCACGAAATGGATTTCTAAATGAACTAACTTGCATGCTTGTAATATCTTCAGGAACTAGATTTGGGTTTTCCAGAAAAAGGGGCAAGAGGTCCAATCCATTATTATGATTTGCTAGGAACTATTTGCAATCTTGTCCTCTCAATGTCAATATTGGCTCCGACAATTTCAGCATCTGGCGAAAGACCTGAGGTGAAAAAGAAACAGAACAACGGTCCTGCAGTGGAATAATTATTTTCTCTGCAATAAATTTATTGGCACATCAAGAGACCAGGTCCTTATAGTCAAAAACCTCAGAGACACAACCTGCATGAGCAATCCCAGAGGTCCAAATTACTTGGTTCTTTTCAACAGAGGTTGAGTAATAAGAAAATTCCTTAGACCAGTGGAATTTCTAGTCATCTCACCCAAAGATGTTCACTGTATCTCCACAGAACTGTTGTCGAGCTGATGCCATAGGTTTATGAGAAGGTTTCTTTGCTGCAGATGATGATTTAAATGAACAGTTAGAGCTGATAATGTAACTTTTCAGTAAATCTTAGTTAAATTCTTATGAATGGGAAAGCTCCTCGAGCCTTTAGCTGATTAATGACAATTTGTATTGGTGGTGCATGATGAACTGTTAGTAGTAAAGTTTATTTATTTCATATTTAGAAATGCGAAGGTGGCAGGTACGATGTAAAGAAATTAAAGAATGAACATTTTGTGAATGGGCGAAGGCCATGCCGTGTGAACGAGATTTCATGATTTTGAAATGAACACTTGGAAGGGATAATATAATCCCCCCACAAATTTTGGTTTAACGCACATCAATACAAGATGTCCTCAAGCATTTCTCCCATCAATCAGAATCTATACGGTTTCTGCAAGATGACTTGTTAGAATTAAATGCCAGTAAATCCATATTTAGAAACAAGATATGTATATATATATATATATATATATATATATATATAACTTTTTATTTTTTATTATTATAGACAAGTGCGAAGGTGACAAAGATGGTGGAGAGAAAGGAAAGAATGGAAAGATTTGGAAAGCAGTCGAACGGGATTCAAAGAAAGGTTACAGGGACATTTAGGATAGTTCATCATTGCATGGTCAAATTTCATGTTTGAGAATTTTTTAGTGAAAAATGTGTAAAGCGGAAGAGATCACGATGGGGCAGTTCAACGACTTCTTTGTATATTTGCAGAATTTCGACAAAGTGGCTAATTATGGAATAGGGAAATTTCTAATTGCATGCCTAGCAATAAGATCTTATATATAATTGTAAACTTCTAATTGCAAAGGGGTGTGGGCACAGGAAATAATGACTACGAACTGAATATTTCTTCAACCCACAAAACCGACGATCTGCCAAATAAATTTGAAAAAATAGCAAAGTATGGAAAGCGGACAGACATGCTTCAAAATGGGGTGAGAATAGTTCGATTAGATATGCGAGGACCCGACGGTTAAATTGTATTTATCATAAGTTTTCGGTGCAAATAATGTGCACCACGGAAGATGGCATGATAGGTGGACTGTAATACGGAAGAGCGTATGATCGAAGAACGGTTGCAAATTTGTATATCGCAGAAGTGACGGTATTGTTTGCATGCCATGGAAGAACAGAAGTCCAATGTAGCGACCACCTAGCGGGAATTCACGGTTGGAGAAGTTTCAGGGTATGGAATGGGGTAGTGTTTGGTTGGTGTCATGATAAAAGAGCATGAGGGCAGCTGTGAACCCCCAAGACAATCCACACGTTGAGCAATGTTGACCTGACCAGCACGCAAGTCCCTCTGTCAATTTGTATGTCGTAGAACCCTAGGTTCCAGTTCTGGGACAGGGAACAATAGAGGGTCAATTTAAAGAAAGGGGAAGCAGTCGTTGGAAACACGTGAATCTGCGAAGCTATGGAGCAAATCAGTTTTGGGAGAAAAATGATTAAGTAACCAGGAAGAGAAACCAGAGGGAATAAAAGAGTGGGAAAATAGAAAGGTGGAAGGTTGTTTTTGTAAGCACCAATTGGTTTCAAAGAAGCCCCATTGTTGCAAAACCACTATGTTTTACTATTTGTTAGAAGATGCGTTGTTGAAGATTAGATTTTATTGCAATGTGTGTGTGTAACTATGTTCTTGATACATTCTTCTATGATTGTAACATATTAACTCAACTACTAAACTTCATTTTCTACTAATTGTCAACAAATGCTTTGTTGAAGATTGCATTTTCTTGGAACATGTGAGTGTAATGGCATTCTTGATACACTCTTCCATGAGTGCAACCGAAACTCAAGTATTAAACTTCTTGCATTATGGGTTGTTAGGCCATTAAAATTTAATAATTGCATGTCTAGAAACAAGAATAATGATTTTGTTGTAACATTGTACATTGGTATTGCTATGTTCTATCTACATTACAAATAGAATTAAACGTTGGTTCGAAATTATGTAATCCATTTTTTGTTTGCATAAAAAGTTGGTGGATTCACAGAGTACATTGGCATATAATTTTTAGATGTTCCATCCTAGAAAAGATAAGCTAAGTGAACACAATATCGAAGAAGTATGACAGCACCAAACCATGCCAATTAGAACATGTGTTAAACCCAAAAAACAAGCAGCAACTAGCAGTCGAAGGAACAATTTTTTTAATTGAAAATGCATTTAAAAAAATAAGAAAAACATTGAGTATTGTACATCTATCCTTAGAAATTGGACCCAGTTCTTCGGGCCAAAACATTGAAGGTATATGCGACAAATACAGGCACGAGATCCATAGTATGCAAGATCTTTGCAGTTTTCAGCTCGATGAATTATTCTGTGCTGAAATTGATATTTTTCATAAGCTTCCCCTGAGGAAGAAGACGAAAATGGTTGTAGGGAAAGTGGAATATCCCTAAGCTCAAACCGCCTCTGGATATTCCAAAAAAATTCAGTAGCACAACTTGCACGTGCAATTCCAAAGGCCCAAATTAGTCCATTCTGGTTAGAAGGAGATGACTAGCATGAGAATGCCTTACAACAATGAGAGTTTTGGACTTGATTCCTGAAGATGTTAATTAATAATTTTTTGTCTTGAAATATATCTCTAGGAGCATCAACATATCATTTCTTTATAGTGAAACTCTTCCACCCAAAACAGACTAATTTGGAACTCTGGAATTCCTACTTTTACACTGCAAAGTGGTTGTTGCGTTCACCGTCGATTTCTTTTCTGAAACTCCTTTTGGTGTTGTCATCACCACCATCTCTGAGCCAGAAAGTTTCATTCATTATGGTTGATTTCAATTTGGGTGCAAGAGTGGGAATATTCTCTGAACTGCCATCGTCCATTGTCGTATCATCATCCATCAGATCATCTTCTTTCAGCATCAACCTCTGCCGCAACCATGAATGCAAGTGGGCAGGTTCTCTGAGTATCCAGGATTCCCATGGAAGTTTTTGGCCTGAAATATATCTCTCGGTGTAACAAGGGACCATCTCCTTGTTTTCTCCTGGGCAGAGGGAGATGAATAGGAAGAATATTCCCTGGAATAGTGGAACCTCTGGCCATTATGCCCCAATGTGTTTATTTTGTGTGGAGAGAACTGCTGCTAGAAGTTATTAAGAATGTATGTTTGCTCGAGACGATGTTTTAAATGAAAATTGGGGAGCAATAATATAACCCTTCGCAAATTATTGTTTAATGTGTATCAATGGAATATCTCCTCCAGCCTTTCGCTGATCAATGACATTTTCCAGGGTTCATGCGGAATGAGTTGTCACCATGACAACTCACTAATTGCACAATTAGATAAAAATGTGAAGGTGGCGGTGATGACGAAAAGAGATTAAGAATAAGAAATTTCATCTTAGAAGGACCAACCCCTCCACACACACCAAAAAAAGATTGCATCGCCTTTCAAATGAATACTTGGAAAGGATAACATACTTGTGCGAAAATCTTAGTTTAATTCCTAGTAATGACAAATCTTCTCCGAATTTTCGGACATTAATGAAAATCTTAACGGTTCCTGCAGGATGGCTACTATCATTAAAGCTTAATTATTGCATTTCTGGAAACAAGTACGAAGGTAGCGACGATGACGAAATCGATGCCAAGAAATATCAAAGTATGGAAAGCGGTCGGATGGGTTACAAAAGAAAAACAATAGAAGATATACCGAGGGGACGTGAAGAACCGATGGCCATATTGCATCTCACTAACAGATATCGACCGTCAATTTGTATGTCACGAAATTTGTAAATTGACAAGCATACATGTGGGTTGGCTGGCTCAACATTTCACTTTCATTGTTCTATGTCCTCCAAATAGCACTTGGAGTTCTGGGATATACATATTGACAGATGGAATCGAGGGGTCGAGGGTTCAGGATTTCCATTGTTTAGGGATGTAAATCGCTATCAACTATCTAACATATCTAAAAACATTATTTTCAATACTAAATTATTAATATTACATATTGATCTTGCATAATTTTATTAGACGAGAAAGTTTGTACAATCTGGTTGGGCGAGTTATTTAAAAATTTTGTGACAAATGAACAATACATAGTAGACATGTACTTTTATAAAGTATGGACAAGATATTTTATAGAGCATATGTGGATCCCTCATTGCATACTTAGGCACTTTTTCGATTGTGAGTTCTTGGTCTGGCAGGCTAAAAATTGAGCGTCTATTATTCTGTGTCGTACAAATAGAACCCACACTTCTGTGATATACAAATAGACATGCCGACTTGCAGGTTGGTTGGTTGAATGGTCCACTTTTATTGTCGCGTAGCGATTCTGTATTAATTCCATATTTAGCCATTTTTTTGGATCGAGGGCTCTCGGGATGGTGGGGAAAAAATTGGGCCTCTATTGTTCCACGCTCTACAAATAGCACACACAATTCTATGACATATAAATGAAGAAGCAGACCTACGGTAAATTATTAATGTTAAATATTGATATTGCATAATTTAATTAGACGAGAAAGTTTGTACAATTCGGTTGGTTGAGTGATATAATGGTATTTTGACAAAAGAGAAATACATAGTAAACATGTAATTTTATAAAGTATGAACATGATATTTTATAGAACATATGCGAATCCCTCATTACATATTTGGGAATATTTTGGATCTCCGGTTCACGGCCTAGTGGGATGAAAATTGAGTATCTATTGTTTCGTGTCCTACAAATACCACCCAGACTTCCGCAATATACAAATTGACAAGAGGACCTATGGGCTTCTTGGCTGACCATTGAACTTTTATTGTTCTAGAACATATGCGGATCCCTCATTCCATACTTGGGCACTTTTTAGATCACAAGTTCGCGGTCTAGTGGGCTGAAAATTGAGTATCTATTATTCTGCGTCCTACAAATAGTACCTAGAATTCCGTGATATACAAATTGATAGGTGGACTTGTGGAAATGAGTCTCTATATAAAGAATGGGCATGAGATTTTACAGAGCATATGTGGATCCCTCATTCCATACTTAGGCACTTTTTGGATTGTGGGTTCGCGGCCTGGTGGGCTAAAAATATAGTCTCTATTGTTCTGTGTCCTATAAATACCACCCATACCTCCGCGATATACAAATTAATAGGATGACTTGCTGGCTTCTTCGTTGAACATTGCATTTTTATTGTTTCATAGTGATCCCATATTAATTCCATAGTTAGCCACTTTTTTTGATTGGGGGCTCTCGGGCTGGCTGGCTGAACATTGCACTTTCATTATTCCATGTCCTCCAAATAGAACTTGAAATTTCGCGATATTCACATTCACAGATGGACACGAGGGCTGGAGGTTCAAATTTGCCATTATTTAGGGATGGAAATCCCTACTAACTATCCAACATATAAAAAAAACATTATTTTTAATACTAAATTATTAATATTGAATATTGATATTGTAGAATTTAAGTAGAGGACAAAGTTTGTCCATTTTGGTGGACCGACTCATATAAAAKTTTTCTGACAAACGAGCAATACATAGTAAACATGTACTTTTATAAAGTATGGACATGATATTTTATAGAACATATGTGAATCCCTCATTCCATACTTGAGCAGTTTTTGGATCATGGGTTTGCGCCCTAGCAGGCTAAAAATTGAGTATTTATTGTTCTGTCTCCTACAAATAGCACCTACAATTCCGCGATATACAAATTGACAGGAGGACTTGTGGAGATGACTCTCTATATAAAGTATGCACATGAGATTGTATAGAGAATATGTGAATCCCTCATTTCATACTTAGGTACTTTTTGGATCACGTGTTTGCGGCCTGATGGGATGGAAATAGAGTCTCTATTGTTCTGTGGCATACAAATGGCACCCAAACTTCTGCGATATACAAATTGACATGAGGACCTATGGGCTGCTTGGCTGAACATTTCATTTTTTATTGTTCTAGAACATATGGGGATCCCTCATTCCATACTTTGACACTTTTTGGATGGTGGGTTCGTGGCTTGGTGGGCTGAAAATTGAGTATCTATTGAGTATCTATTGAGTATCAACAATCCAACATATAAAAAAACATTATTTTCAATACTAAATTATTAATATTACATATTGAAATTGCAGAATTTAAGTAGATGACAAAGTTTGTCCATTTTTGTGGACCGACTAATATAAATGTTTTTAGACAAACGAACAATACACAGTAAACATGTACTTTTATAAAGTATGGACATGAAATTTTATAGAGCATATGAGCATTCCTTATTCCATACTTAGGTACTTTTTGGATCACGGGTTCTCGGCCTGGTGTGCTGAAAATTGAGGTTTTATTGTTCCATTCCCTACAAATAGAAGCAGACTTCCACGATATAGAAATTGACAGGAAGACTCAGCCTCGTTGGCTGAACATTGCACTTTTATTGTCCCATAGTGATCCCGTATGAATTCTATATTTAGCCATTATTTTTTATCGGGGGCTCTAGGGCTGGCAGGCTGAAAATTTGGCCTTTATTGTTCTGCATTATACAAATACCACTCACAATTCCTCGATATACAAATTGAAAAGTGGACCTACAAGCTGGTTGGCTCAACATTGAAGTTTCATTGTTTTGTGTCCTCCATATAACACTTCGAGTTCCACGATATATAGATTAACAAATGGACTTGAGGGATGGCAGGTTCAAGTTTGTCATTGTTTATAGATGCTAATCCCTATCAACTATCTAACATATCTAAAACATTATTTTCAATACTAAATTATTAATATTAAATTTTGATATTGCAGAATTCAATTAGACAAGAAAGTTTGTACAATTTGGTTGGGCGACTGATATAAAAGTTTTTCGACAAACAACCAATACATAGTAAACATGTACTTCTAGAAACTATGAATGACATTTTATAGAGCATATGTGGATCCCTGGTTCCATACTTGGGTACTTTTTGGATCGCGGGATCTCAGCTTGGTGGGATGAAATTTGAGCCTCTTTTGTTCTGTGTTCTGCAAATATCACCCAGACTTCTGCAGTATACAAATTGACACGGACTTGCGCACTCCAAGTCTGGAGGGTTCAAGATTGCAATTGTTTACGAGTGCTCATCCTATCTAACTTTATCTAAAAACATTATTTTCAAATGCTAAATTATTAATATTAACTATTGATATTGTACAAGTGAATTACATTAAATTATTAAACAATGTTAAATCGCTTATTTTTTTAAAAATGAAGCAAACAAAAGAAAGTTTTTTTTTATTCTATCACCGCAAGCATAACTAGGACCAATTTTAATTTTAAGTCCCTCTTTTTCATATGATAGAACAATTTCACTCCGCACAATATATATTCGTTGATTTCAAATTATTCCAAGATATTAATTTTGTCAAGTTCATGGAATAAGCAAAAATGCCAAAAAAATGACGAATTTGAATTTTAAGAGCCTCTTGTTGCTATGATAGGGAAACTTCACTTCACACACTAGATATTCGTTGATTTCAAATTATTTTAGAATAATAATTTGACCATGTTCATCGATCAAGGAAATCTGCTAAACCAATCCACATA
Organism: Picea engelmannii; assembly: GCA_009831015.1. Taxonomy (NCBI): domain Eukaryota; kingdom Viridiplantae; phylum Streptophyta; class Pinopsida; order Pinales; family Pinaceae; genus Picea; species Picea engelmannii. The sequence continues at coordinate 14,823 of ML888794.1, read as the reverse complement.
GGACATTTGCATCACAACACCATAGAAATTATCAGGCGGATTTGCGGGCCAGTTCGCTAAAAAAATTCAATTATATTATTTTGTGTACTCCAAAGAATAGCTGGAGTTCCACGGTACACGAATTGACAAAGAAAACAGATAGCCAACAACCAACCATACTTTAAACATACCACAAGAAAGTTCCCAGAAGGTTCCATAGAGAAGAACCCATCTACCTTTGCACCAAACAATTTGATATACAAATAAAGGAGGTCGCCACATTCGTTTTATCTTTGATTTGGTATATGTTCCCAGTAGAAAATAGTTGGGAACATGCGATATATGCGGATTACAGAGATATGGGCCAAGTCCAATAACATTCATCTGGATGTTGAACAAATGTTGCAGAGACACATGAGGTATTTTCGTTTCCTGCAAAAGTTTGATATATTTTATCTTTTTCGCCTTCTTCAGTCGATATGAAAAATTGCATTGTCCTCATTCAAGGTGAATTTGTTTTGTATCTGAAGTAGCCACAACATGTAGACAGTGCTTACATTTTTCTATAGATACAGATCATACGACAACTCTACCAAATCAGGAAACACATTTTGTAACAGAGGCTTCCTAACCGTACAATGGACAGTTGTGTTTCCCATAGTTCGGATAAAAAAATTCATGTAATGGCCATATATATATGGACATTTTTCACCGCATCATAGACAATCAATCGTATCATCACTTATCAAAGTGGAGACAAAAGCAACGAAGTTGAATTTTGCACATACAGGCTCAAAGGGGGTCGAGTACACATTGGTTGCAACTAAAAGACCTTCAACCTAGGAACATGAGAAAAGGTATTAATACATTGAAAAACATAATACACTACTGCACCCCCCTGCCCTTTAAAAAAAATAAAAAAATTAAGCAGACGCAAACATTTGTTGAAGGCTATTTCTATAAGCAAAGTGAGAATGATTTTGTGGATGTATACGCACAACAGTTGTAGAGCTATCGAATTTCTTCAGATCCTCTAATATATCTGCTTGCAACTCTGTTACAAACATTGCCTGGGTTGTCTGAAAGATCATTTCTCTAGAATCCCTCTTCTTTGTTATATTTTTGAACAACATAAGTGGAATCTTCCCTCTATGCAATTGTTATTCCAATGACGAAAACAAATATGAATACATATCGAACAATTGTAGCTGCAACATGGAACAGTGAAATATTTGTTTAACTTATCCGACATACATGCACATGCACAGAGTCGTTGTCGGACTCTCCATCCTTTATATGGAGAATGTGTTGCGAGCCAAATTTTCTGACCAGTGTGACAACAACCCCAATCGTTTTGATTGGGTAAATATCAATGCTCTATGCAAGTTGGTTGATAGTCGAGTCCGGGAGGAAACGA